>OZ017792.1:2285460-2287960 GCA_963969325.1 Lycopodina hypogea | reverse complement strand
ATTCTCGAAATTGAATGTCATTTCTATACCCTAAAAAAAAAACAAACAAAAAAAATGCCCATAGGGTTAGTTTATAGTCAGCCTTCAGCCACCTGCAGTAACAAACTTGATCCATTAGCACATAATGTATACTACAGGGTTGTTGTTTCTTTGTGGATCTTTGCCTTATTTCAGTAATTTAGCCATTCCAAAGTTGAAATGATTCTTAAAGTGATTTAAAATATGTTCCTATCAAAGATTTATTTCAACTTGCCTCTATGAACAATCAAGTGTGTGGTTTGGTGGATGAAGAGCTAAACCAACTGTCCACAACAAAAGTCAAATGAGCAACAAAATCATCCCAGGACCCTCCCCCCCCCTAGGGTTTTGGGCTATTGATAACCCTTTACCACAATTCCAAAAATAATTTTTTAAAACCAATCGTTTAGGAGATAAAGTACATATACAGACACTTTCAATCTATTAAAGGTTTATTATTATCATAATCATTATTTCTATTATTGTTATTATGTATGTAGAGTATTTCTTCTTCTTATTTTTTTTTCTTTGTGCAAATACAAATACATATTTTACTGTAGGAAGGGTCTGGTTGCAGTCCAGCACTGATCTTGTTGCAGTGGAATGTAATTACCTCATTTTAAAACCTACAAGAATTACTGGTGTGTTTCATTTAAGAAAGCTCGCTCAGACAGAGAGAGAGAGAAAAAACACACTCCATAAGAAACATACACAAAGAACTACCAGTCACATTCCTGGTACATGCAACAAGATCAGTGGACTGTTACCTAGGGCTACCATATTTGCAGATTCAAAAAAAGAGGACACTTTGGGAGAGGGGGGGGGGTTATCATATTTTACTAGTGAAAAAAAAAAATAGCAACTCTAATCTCAGGCTCCCTCATATTTATTCACCATAGCAGAGAAACAAGCCCTAGCCCTAGCCCTAGTTCAATCTTTAACCCTCTACCCCACTACAGTAAAAGTATATAATATTCATATCATCAATTAATGCAAGAAAATCAATAATTTGGAATTGAAAAGATCCCACCTTCACTCATTCTGGTTAAAGATTTTTAGTCAGCATGGCAGATGTGCAGTTCTGATGATGCTTCACTGTGCGAAATGAAAAATGTACTCTACTGCACTAATTGCATTGTTATCAATTTCACAAAAATAGTCAGTCTAAACATTGGGATTCTCGTTCCTCTTCTGTTCTACCAAAACATGAAAATTTGGTCTTCAGTATTGGAGTGGACTTGCACTTATGTTTGGGGATTGTGAACTTTAAAATAGAATCATCAAATCAAGATGTCAGCCTTGGGAAGGAAAGTCGGTAGGATTTATAATATGATAGTGCACTGCACACAGTCAGGATAATTGATCAGAACAGAAAAATTTTTTAAATACCCACCACAATCCCCCCACCACTACGGCAGGGCATGGGGACAGAGAAATAAACATGCTAACTTCAGTGTCTGCTTTTCCAGACCAATTCACTATGCAAGTGTTGTTAAGCTGGAGTATTTGGGGGGGGGGGGGGGGGAAGTGCAGCTTTTTCAGCAACAAATATTTTTCAACAAAAAGAAGACCAGAATCCAGGAAATTTTCAGATATTTCAAAAATCCTCCCAGACTGAAATATAATGAACAAAAAGGAGGACATGTCTAGGTAAAGCCAGACTATATGGTAAGCCCACATTACCAGATTCTTCCTACAGTGTGGTGGTAGGTAAAAGGTCTGGTAGGTAAAGGGTCTGGTAGGTAAAGGATAAGGCAACTGTAGAGACTAGTAGTAACTCCGGTCTTCTCTGGAATCATCAGATGTACAAATCATCCTTCAATTAGCCAGGGAGGGAAGGAATCGCACCTTTTGGGGGTGGGAAGTTAAGACCTGTAGTAATCCTTCCCCACCTAATTTTAGCAAATGGCCCAGCAGCTCACCTCTTACAATCGAAAGTGGCGAAGGTGATGCCCTTAGCGTGAGCTCCTAGCCTGCAAGCAGGTACAGCAGCCATCGTACTAAAGCACCCAACACAACCCACAGTGAAGGTCCCACTCTCACTAGGCCACAGATTCACGAAATACCCGCCAAATCAATTTCCCCAGACCGCGCCAACCGCCTACCAAAGGGGGTGGGGACCTTACAATTAGTAAACAAATTAACAAGTTTGCGTAGTTTGGGAATAAATTTTTGCTCTTGAACTTTAAGTCTAAATGTTACGTTCTTGGGAATCTAATTCTTGTTGATTCCTCCCCTGACCACCATTGCTAGGTTCCCAGGTTTAACTCCTGATCATGGTTGAATTCTTTTTACCCGTGAGCTCCTGGAGCTCACAGGGTCTTAAAGTTACTTTGTTGTTGTTCTTGTGACAGTTTATCAGATTTTCCAGTGTTGAGGTCCGGTTCAATTACTGGTCTCCTGTCTTGTTCCCCCTCCACTTTATTATTATTATTTTTACCCACAATTAAGTTATAATTATCGTAAGTGAGCATAATTTGTT
>OZ017792.1:2270633-2285260 GCA_963969325.1 Lycopodina hypogea | reverse complement strand
TAACAATTGTTTGTCAGTGAGCATAATTAAGAAAAATAAGCTGATTGAAAAGGAAATATAGATGAATATTAGAATCATAAAAGAAAAGAAAAGAACAGAAAAATAGGCAGAATTTGAGCATAATCCATCAAGGCCTACTCAGGACCTGCAAACTTAAAGCTGAAAACTGGCAAGTCAACAGTCAACCTGAACTACTCTTCAAGGCTGTACACTAACTTGCAGCCAATCATGTGTTGCCCCACATGCAACCCGACAGCTACAGTTTGATGTTCCCTTCCTATCAAAAGTGTGTAAATTGTAGTGCATTGAATTGGTTCAAAATACAAGGCATCCCATTAATACATTTACATCCATTATATCTTCAACTTTGTAATCTTAATATGCCAAAGCATAGCATATTGGGCATATCCTTGTAAATCAATATAAAGTTTAGCAGAAAATATCTCTGCAATTATGAAAAGTTTAATTTATTTTATTTTTTAAATTTTGTGTCAGCAGGTTGAGTTTTGAGTTCAAATAGTATATTTAAAAAAAGAGGTATGTTTAAACTTAATGTTTCTGTTGATCAGCTCACCACTGAGTTAGTCAGCTGTTAGTAATCTTGGGGGATGGATTCCCATAGTTAGGAGCCTGGGAATGTTTTTGGTTAATGGATGTAAACCTTGAAGTTAGAAATTTCCTACTTAATGAATTTTTAAACATCCATGGCTGACCACTAAAAAGAGAAGAAAATGGTTGTATAAGCATTGAGGTTCAGAGCATGTTCCTTTTTTTAAAATTTATTTTTTACCTAGAGGAACACGTCTTATTGTAATTCATTAGTTGCTTGATTGTTTGTTGGTATGTTCACTGTCACTTTTCAGTTGATTGGGTTTACAGGGCTCAAATTTTAAGGATTCCTGGGGGTTATATACCCGAACATAGTTTTAAGTGAAGATCTGAGTTAACCTATACTCTTAGGGTTGGTTTAAAAAAAATATTTTTCTTATTCCTAGAGGTGGGGCTCAATTTCTTGAGTATGTATATAATCATCTATGGATGGACAGTTTTAACAGATGCCTTGGACTTCATTTCAGAAAATTATTCAACCATGACAGTGGACATGGGACAAAACCAAGAAAGCTATGTGACACAGAAATTAAGGCTCAAATTACAGGAGTTGCTAATTGGATTTCTTCTTAGGAATTGAAATTATGTAAATACCTTTCAATGGTTAACAATAACTCTATAGCACTTCTAAAAGGAACTACAATAGAACCTCAGAGCTATGAACCCCAGAGTGAAACTAACACAAACTGGAAGAAAAGGTGGTGAAGTACCAAAATGACCTGTTTTCAATAGGTAGAGAATGCCCAACACCAAAATTACAGCTGCTGCAATGCTATAGGCTCTTTTTACTATGAAAACTACCCCAACAAGGTGTATAGGGAGAGAGAACCGCTGCAGTAAATAAAATTCTGGGTGCAGGCATGAGAAAAATAAAGAAAATATAAAGTTGACAGCACCTAAAATTAGTTTGGAACTTCATGGCTGGAAGAAGTATTTAAACAGCTAAAGTAGCAGAATACCTGTAGATAAGTATGTTTGCATTCAGTTATAGTATTTAGGAAAAGTGCTCACCAATATTTTGTTTTTAATTACTGTAATAATTCTACATTATTATAAATGACATCATTATGATGTCATCATTTCAGAGTTATGAACACTGTAGTTTCCCAAGGGATCCTAACTCTATGGTTCTACAGTATATCTGCATGTGGAGGTCAGACTGTTGTCAAAACATATATCAAGGCTATTAATTCTGTAAGATCTGATCTGGATTTTGATCTCATCTGGAAATATATATGTAACAATCAATACTTACTGAATAAGACTAGTTCAATAGATACTCAAATAGTATATTCTTAAATTATTCAATAGGCAAAAGCATACACGTGGAAGTGACCAGAATCAATGGTGACATAAACAATATATATCAATAACAGTTTACCACAACAGGAAATGAGTATCACCACAACATTGAACAGAGATTTTGAGAAATCAATGTCTACTCCAATGCTTGAACATTGTAAAAAAAACCTACAAGAAGATTTGAAGTAGGTAATGCTCCCTCTCAGTATATTGAATGCTACTGCTCAAGATCTGTATTAAATGAAATATTTTGAGGTTTCTAATCACATAGTAACAGCAATTAAAGAGAGATTTCAGCAGATAGGGTATCAAATACAGCTGGAAACTTTTTTTTCGAAAGAAATATGTTGATGATGAAGCCTTTACAAAAGTGGTTATATTTTATAGAGTGATTTTAATACAGAGTCTTAAAATCCAATTAATCTCACGTCATAGTATTCCCTAGATTGAAAATAATTTGAAGTCATTATTCGAGTATCTCAAAAGTTTATGTGAGGTTGAAAAAAAAAAAAAAAAAAAAAAAAAAAAAAAAAATAAATAAATAAATAAGTTAAAAGTCAATCAGGCTGTTAATCTGATATTTGAACTGTCAATAACCAATGTTTGAACAAAAGATGCTTCAGTTATTTACATTGGATTAAAACTTGGCTTCATTCAAGGACAAATTAAGCTCTGCTAAACTTGGTGTATGACCCTTCATGTACACACACACACAAAAAAATGGACTACCTTCCCATTGCACAACATGAAAACTGATTTCCTTCCCATCGTCCAACGAATGTACTCTGCAAACCAGCCAAGATTGCCAGTCTTCTATCCTGCATCCCTTCTGATAAATCTGCAGGCTTTGACTCTATCTCTACTTCCATGCTTAAAAGTATTGCTTTGTGTGATATATTCCTCTTTTTCTTATATTTAATTTTCCCCTTTCAACTGGGGTACTACCCACTGACTGGAAGCATTCATTAGTTGTTCCACCTCCCGCAACAACTCCTCCCTCATCCTTGCCTGCTGACTATGATCCCATATCTGTTCTCTCCCTGATCAGCAAAGTTTTTGAATGTCACCTCCTTGATTACCTGCAAATTAATGTTATAAAGAAAAATGTCTTTCAACCTCTCCTCCTATCTTCTGTGCTCGTTATTCTCTTACCTTACAGCATGTACTCAAAGCATAATTATTTTCATTTCTTTTCAGTTCCCTCCTTTCCGCTTCTATTTCATACTTTTCATTCCTCTCCCTCTTGCCTTGCTCCAATCTCTTCTCTTTCTCCACTTTTCTCCCACCCACTCTCACCTATTCCATTTCCTCTTCTTTTTACCTATTTTTCTCCTTGTTCCCCCTTCTATCATTTCCCCTTTCTCTTTTCTCTGTATTTCCTTCCTTCTCCAAATCTCTCCTCCTGTATGTCCCTTTTCCTTCCTCCTTTCTACTTCCCATTCCTGTAATCTCTTTCCCTTCTCTCTCTTTTTTTCTTTACCCTTCCAATTTATAATTTTCCTTTTCTTATCCTTCTTTCCCTTTTCCTCCTTTCCCCTCCCTTCTGCCCTACCCCCTCCCTGCCATTTTTTGAAAACCTTTTAACATTGTAAACATTTTTCTTCTGATGCAATATTTATAGAATATTCAAACTTGAACTCATACTTGCTCTAGTTATATTCCATTGGTTTATACACCAGATTTAATTATTCTGTTATAATTAGACAATGTAATGTCCATTGACAAGAGTGGTTCCACCCTAAGGCTTTTGGCATATCATTACTATAAATTATCAAGACAAGGCATAAATTTGTGAGGAGTTGAGAAATTTCAAATTTAACATTTAAAATCGCACCCATTGCAGTAAAGTAAGAAGAGAGAGCAGAGAATGGGGGAAAAAATTAAGGAAAAAAAGGGATACCACCTACAAGATCTGCTGTTCTCAGGTTGTTACCCATTCAAGTACTGAACAGTGCGTATTTGAACAAAAAAGAAATTTTTGCCTCAACATCGTCTGCAGATTTGAGCAACTGTGAGGTGGTCACCCATCCAAGTACTGAACAGGCCTAGCAGTGCTTAACTTCAATCAGCAATTTTAATTGAAATCAATTTGAACCAAAAGGAGAGTTTAACCCCAAAATCGTCTGCGAATTTGAGCAACTGTGGATTCTAAATGAATTTTTGGTTGTATTTTTCCAAAACGAAAGTGTTTTAGATCAGGCAAAATATTTGTTTAGAATACTTATGGGGAAATTAAAATTTCTGGTAATATTTACATCTGTTGTGTTTCTATACAGTAAAAGTAATTAGTTGTAGCCACAGGGTTTCTGTACTGTAAAACTACTTAATTGTAATCGATTAGTTGTAAGAGAAAACATTGGTGTTTCCATTATACATTCTTGAGCAAAACTTGTGGATGTATGCTCCCCCCCCCCCCCCCCCACACAACATTCCATGTATTCCTAGACCTGTGTACAAAATCTGCTTAAGTTTATCTGAGAATGATACCCTGAAGCAGATATCATCCCCAGCTGTTGTACTTCCTATATATTCCTTATGGGTCACTCTCAGCTTTGCATTCAATCTTTTACTTGGAAACCACATGCCAAATTTTGGCCTGGTTGATCCTTAAATGATCATTTTCTAGGCAAAATGACTACCCATGGGTGTGGCTATGATAAAACCACACCTATTGCAACACCCACATATGGTTAATGGTGTTCACCTGGTTATTTAGGGATCATATGCAAAATTTTAGCCTAGTTGATCCTTTCATTAGCTTTTGGCAGGCAAAACAACTTTCTATGGGTGTGGCTATGACCACACAACACCCAGTGTCACACCCATATGTGATCAATAATACTCACACAATTACTTGGATACCACATGGCAAATTTTTGCCTAGTTGGTGCTTAAATTAGCTTTTGCTAGAAAAAACCCCAAACACTTTCTATGGGTGTGGCTTTGAATAAACCACACCCACTCTCACATTAAACTTAACTGGTTATTTGTAGTTAATATTACGAGTTAAAGCCTGATTGGTCTATAAATTTGCATTTGGAAGCCAAAACAACATCCTGTGTATGTGGCAATGACAAAACCACACCCATTGACACACCCTTATGTGATCATAAATGCTCACCCTATTACTTGAAGACCACATGCCAATTTTAACCCTGGTAGGTCCTCTAATTAGCCTTTGGTAGTAATAATGCTCACCCTAATACTTGAAGACCACATGCAAATTTTAACCCTGGTAGGTCCTTTAATTAGCCTTTGGTAGAAAAAAAACGATCTGTGGGTGTGGCTATAACCAAATCACACACAATGTGATCAATAATTCTCACCTAGATACTTGTAAGCACATGGAAAATTTCGGCCTGATTGGTCTTTTGCTTAGACTTTGACAGACCAAACGACTTCTTGTAGGTGTGGCTATGTCAGAAACCACACTCATTCCAACATCTACATGTGGTTAGTAATGCTCACCTGGTTACTTGGAGATCACATACCAAATTTTGGCCTTTAATCAAAGGGTTTGGCTGTGAAGCATGCATGCACGCACGTGCCCACCCGCCCACCCGTGAAGTCATTAGCACAATAAACAGAATAGTTTTGTATTCACCTTGATCAAATCTTAAGTGGATAGCTTGGACAATATGATCGATCATTTCATAGTAAATATATCTATAGTAATCTTCTACTTATCGATATCCCTCTTCCATGAGTGTATGAATTGATGTATCCATTCATATAGTGTTGATACTCTACATATTTTTGGTACTGATAGTGATGAATTTCACACTCCAACTTTTGCCAGTTCATTTCAGTTTTTTGTCAAAAATAGCTGAACATTCTGATCTTATTGAACACTTGAACCTTGCATTGCTTTGGACAGGGCAGGACAGGTGTTCATCTTTCAACCATTTTCAACAGAGACTGTGACATGATACTCAACCGAGACTGTCTTAGTTCCATGCAGTGCCAGCCTGGCAGGTTATGTCCAAGGTCTATGGGTGTGTTTCAAGAAACCACCACAAGTGAGCTCATGCATGTAAACCATGGTTCTTATCACCTATACAACTCTTGCACTGTGAACAGCTAATAAGTGAATTTTTCTTCTTTTTTTCTCATTTAAAATTTTTTTTCCCTTTCTTTTTGTTCCCTAAAAGTATGTTAAGATTGTTATAGCACCCTCTTACCTATAGCCTTGACAAGGATTATTTACTTTTACTATAATGATAAGGGGGAAAGCAACAAGAGCAGTGAATAAGAGTGTAGAATTAGGAATTTATTAACTGAGTGTTCATGCCCTTTTTTAAAACTCAACTGGCATGCCCTCTTTGTTGTTGTTGTTTTTTTCTTTCATGGAGATACAATAATTACTGTGTTGTTTTTGAAAGATCAGCAAGGGGTTCTACTACAAAAATATGAACAGAATTGCTGGTTTTTGCCTGGAAACAATATACCTACCAGCTTTAGGGGCCAAGAATTGCCCTAAAATCTTACATTGAGATGGAAAAGGATTTGGTGGAGAATCTTCTGGGGTCATTTACTTCACTTAGTAACAGTTACGAGCCACATTTAGCTAGTGTATCATTATTTTTGACCTTTTTTCTTAGTGGTTGTAAGAATTGCTGCTGCTGTTGAATTATTAGCCAGTTATTCTGCTTTCTTCTTGTTATTTTTATTTTAACTTTAAAGGTAGGGGAAAGCACAGTCCTCCCCCTCCCTCCCCCCTCCCCTGTATTCACCACTGATAATGGAGTACTTTAGGGTACAAATTCAGAAGCTATATTAAATATTGATCTAGAATATATATTTCAGTTCAACATTCAGACTAAATCAGAACAAGAAAAGCAGCACACTTCTGCCTTTATTTTGGTGATTTGACCCAATATTTTTTTTGAGGTTTTTTTTTCATCAAAAATTTCCCCTCATCTCCGATAATAAAAATGGCCTCTGTGACCATAGTGATGGTAGTAATAATTAAACCTGAGTCATCATCAACAGTATTATCTTGTAGCTACTTTTTGTAAACCCCTCTCCCCCCCTCCCCCCCTTGCCTGTCCCAGTTAAGTGCTGAGGGTGGGGGAATGTGAAATAGGAAATTTAATTGGTGTGGCCCAAAAAGAATTACGCAGGACAGTTATTGACAACTCCTATTGGGTGCAGCTATAGCCACAAACTAGCAATGAAGCAAAGCAAATGGCCAGACAGTGAAAAGTGGTCTAAAGATTTAATTTTGTTGTATGAAATCTGCTACTCCTCCAGCCTCATTGTAATTTGATTTGATTGTTTATTTATTTATTTATTTTTTTTAAATTTAATTATTCTGTTGCCACTATTTCTGCTATATACTGACACATATGTACTAATCCTCTACTATTCTGTAACATAATCATTTTGTGACCACCCACCCAGTTGTTAAGTTGCATGAAATCTGCTGGTCCTCTCCAGAATGTTCATATTTCTGATATTAATCTTATTTACACAAATATTTGCTGGTTCATTTTGTCCATCTTATCCTAAAACACAGAAGTGGGGGGGGGGGGGTGATGGGGGTAGGCAAGGAAATATTTTTTTAAAAATTGCTCCATTTTGACTTCTTGAGGAAAAATTTGGCTTCATTTTGCTTTCTGAGATACTAAAGTTGGCTTCTAAGGCATTCCAAGACCTGGCAACCCCGAATTTTTGTCAAAGAGGAAATTGAATTGGTGTGGCATTATATTACAATAATTGTAAGAGAATTACTGCCCAAACCACACAGCACTAGTGTACCAGAGTGGTCCCTAATGGTAAGGAACATTGATGTCGAAAAATGCAAAAGCTACAGAACACCCACACCCAATTAAGCATATTAGCTACCATACAATCCACAACCCCTAGGGCTAGAGCCAGGGTTGGCTGGGGCTATCTACTTATAAATGGCTCTTAATCTGTGTTCGTGTTATTATCTGTGTCAGCTATACATTCCTTCATTTTTGAAGATACAGAGTCAAAAGGGGTATCAAAAGAATGGAAATTATACACTACACAAATTCATGTGGTTTATAAATTTGGAGAAGATTTATTCAAGTCATAATACACAAAAATGGCCGAAAAAGGGCAATTAAAGGCTAATTATTGGGAACAGCTGTATTGAAAAGCCCTAGGGAAGTTGCATTCACTTTTTATTTCAGTGCACACTCAGTTTAATACATGAGAACAAAATGAACTACAGAATTGCCTGATAAACAGCAACCCTCTGTGGATAGGTGATTGAGTTTAGTGGTCTAACCACAATAACCAATGAACTAGGACCTGGAATAGAGCCTCACTCATCAATGTTAAATGGGGAATAATTGTGCATAAAAAAAAAGGAAAGAGAAGAAAGGTGGACAATGCATTGTTGACTCAAGAATTATGTGCACTGGGCTGAAGACAAGAAATGTTGTACGCATTGAATTTGTCTGTTTCCAATTGATAGAGTCATGATCAATTGTTGACTGAATTGAATATCAAAATTAATTTAGATAAATATTCCTACTAGCCAAGTCCAACTAGCCAAGATTACAGGTAGCCAACCAGGACTGGAATAGCAAAGAGAGGGATGAAAGGGTAGAGAGAGAAGTGGATAAAGAAGACTGTACCATCATGAATTGTTATTGTTGTCTTTCCAAACCTCTGAAGAGAACTGCTTATATAACTGAATTAGCATAACAGGAAGCATATCACAGAATTAAGCAACAACATATTGAAGAGGAAATACATTGAGAGCAGAATATAACAACATGCCCAGGCTAGTAAAGCTTACAGATGCCATGGGAATGGATTTCTTTTGTGGGCATTTTGAGAACCACACTAAAATGCACAAAGACAAAGAAGAGAGTGATGTGTGGTTAGATGTCCTACAACCTCTCCTGGACTTAAAATGAGTTCTTACATCGATGACCAACCATGGAATACACAAAGAAATATCTTTAAATTAAAGATCCTACTTAACGAGCATTATGGGGTAACAAAGAACTTTTGCAGGGGCAGAAATGCTTGGAAAGATAGATGTTCCAAGATTGATTATGAGGCCTTCTGGAGGAATTATTTTTGAGTTTACAGAGGAATATTTGTATGGAGGGATATACATAGTTTATTTTTTCTGGGAGGGTGGGGTGGGGAGGGGGGTGTCCTGGGCCTCCCCTCTCTTATGAAACCATTAATCAGGAATAATAGTAAAAATGCAAGCTTGCCACAATAGCTTTACACGAATGATGCAGAACAAAAAGTTAGATTTTGTAGCATTACATGCCTTGTAAACATTTAAGTATTTTGTTGCTGCTTGTTTTATATGATTGTGGCTTCCTTGGCATCTTTTCAACATTTTCTTAGATGATCACACTCCAAACAAGGTCCAGGAGGATTGATTCAACATTGACAAGAGAACATATTGAAACATATTTTGTTTAATTTTCCACTATTTGAACCTGGGGTGGGGGGTTGGTGTTGGTCGGGAAGTTTATCTGAAATATGTATGTATGTGGCAGATGAAGATTTATATAAGACCATATTAATATACCCAGTGTTACCTGTGCCAGAAACATATTTGTGATGGTATTAGTTCAGTGAATTAACACAGGGTACACAACAACACACAACCACTACCCCCTCCCACATTATCCCCCTTCAGATTGTAGTGTTTACCTCCGATGGGGATCAATGTTGACTTCATTTGGTGACTTAGAGAGTTATGGTGTATGTGTTTATTCAGATGGGTTTGTGTTTGTTACTGACTTAATTCTAAACTATGTATTTATAATTTATTTGACAATATTTTTTAGTGTATGTTTATTATAATCTCTTGAATGTTTTTATATATATATTTTTTTTCAACACTTGTGTTTACTGGCAAAGATGATTTTATCTGTACTATAATCAAGGAATGGTCTGTCCGTATTTCGGTGATTCATGCTTTAAATGGTCGTGTTGGACCCACAAATCCATATATATTGGGAATCAGTGTTGTTAGGGGAACGTTTAAAGTATATCTACATTGCTATATTGTGGTGAAAACAAGGACAGGAGATATATCAAGGTTAGAAAGACAGGTTGTGATGAATTTGATGAAATACTGTGGAAATGGTTTACTAGAGTAAAAGTAAAGAATATCCCAGTAAGTGGAAGACTCATCCCAGAGCAAGCTATTAAGCATGCATAGTTAGGTCTTCATTGTTTCACTGGCTCTAATTGTGTGGTTTAAAAAGTGGAAAAATAGACATAATATTAGAATGTTTATTTTTTCAGGAGGAACAGCAAATGTGGACCCAATTGTAGTGAGAGATTGGAGAGTACGACTAAAGACACACACAACTATTACAGCACACATTTTGAAGGATATGCCACTGGTGATACTTTTACAAGATCATTAGTTGTCAAAGAGGATAAAGCAAAGGAAGAAAAAAAATCTAAAGAGAGCATTACAGTTCTTCTTGCTTGTTCTGTTTCAGGAAGTTAACTAGTTATCTTACTCTAGTCACTGCCACTTCAAAGAAAAGAGCATAGATGACAAGTGACATATTTAAAAGTTGGTTAAATAAGCTTAATTACAAGATGGCAGTGGAGCAGAGAGCAATCTTACTGTTCATGGACAACCGTACTGCCCACCCAGATGTTGTCAGATCTAATGTTAAACTGATGTTTCTTCCTCCCAACACAACTTCTAAGCTATAGCTATTGGATGCTGGAATTATTCAAAATGTTAAAATGTATCATAGGAAGAGGCTTCTTCACCAAGTACTTGGTTACATGGATGAGGCTTCTTGTGCATCTGAGCTGGAGGAGAAAGTTAATATTTTAAACATAATTATGAGTTTGAAAAGTACATTGGATACAGTGACTCCAGAAAGTATTGAAAAGTGTATTATAGAGTGTGTAATTGTGGACACCAAAGTTGATGGGATGGTTAATGAGGAGGATGATGCTAATAAGGCTGAACTACTGACTGTGCTGAGTGAAGCTAATATGACCTGGCAGGATTACGTGTACTGTGATGAAGATATAGCCACTAACCAAACACTTGAGATAGACTGGGAGAAAGACTTGCTAGCTAGCATAAGGGAAGAAAAAGGTAATGAACAGGGCTCTGAAGAAGAAGAATTAGAGAGCACACCAGTTGTGGACATCAAAACTGCAACCAAACATGCCTATGAATTGTGAAATTTTGCCCTACTTCACAACAAGGCAGATTTGTTGGTGTTCATACAAAGAAGCCAGGTTATTTTAGAGCAAACTCTGCTAGAGGTGACCACAAATGCCCAAAAACCTAAAATAATTTATTTTATGATATCCAATAATTAACTTACAATTAATAATATATTTACTCATTTTATTGTAACTATTTCCATGCTAAAATATGAAATCATTGACCACACCCATTCAACACCCCCCCCCCCCCCCCCCCCCTCCTCCCAAAATTGCATGCAACTCCTGCCTGGCTACGCCCCTGAAGTATGCTTCTAAATGAAGTTCTGGGTGTGCATAGATGGAGTTTCATCTCTGGGAATCCTCTGTGAGAAAAGGAAAATGAAATTAAAAATTTCCATACCAAATTTCTTTTTAAAGAAACCATAGCCAACTTGTAAATGCACACTGTCTCTCAAACTGAAAGTCAATGATTCCAATATGGGTCAATGTTGTAGGTTTCCCCCCTCCTTTTTCTCCAAACCTTTTTTTTATTTTTATTAATTTTTCTCTTTCATTTTCTCTTTCTATCCCTTCTTAATTTTACTTCTTCTGTCAAACAATTAATATATAATTTAGTTAAAAATGTATTTTGTCAGAACTCCTCCTGTTTTGGGAGGAGCTCCACCAAACTTAATGTGCTCCCATGTGGGATCAGAGTAGGGACCAGGACACACTTGGGTTTCAAAATTGGAAATTAAACCACTAGCAGGCAATCATGGCTTCCTCTGCCAACTTTGCTTGACAGGAAATACTTCCAGGTCTACCCTAGCCCTAGCCCTAGCCCTAGCCCTAGCCCTAGCTATGGTTTTAAACGTAAAAATGCCCAACTTTGCTAGTTGGAAATATTGGCCAGTCTTGAATGTCTTGCTATAGCCATGCCTTAGCCTTAGAGGAGGAGTTGGTTTCAGCTCACATGAACGTGGTACAACTGGTCTGATTGTTTCTGCATATTCCACCTCTTCAGCATGGCTGTTTCAATACTCACTGGACCCAATTCTTCCATGTGATATTTTAGTAATTTCAGTAATTTCAGTGAGAAAAATTTGCAGGAGTAATCACAATGGATTTTAAGACTGTAAAAGCAAAATAATGCACCCTCTATATTATTTATGGTATCAATTTAAGCTATAATGAACACTTGTAAGTGGTTACCTACCTATCTTCCTTCTCCCAGGTCTCTGTTCTGTATCAGCTTGAGAGCTGTAATGGAACTAGTAAAATTGTAAACATTGGTATGCATCAACCAACTTCAGAAGTTTTGAAAAAAAAAGAAGAAAAATGTCTGGAGCTCTAGACAAGAAAAATCCATGGCAAATTGCCAAAGAAACGTACAAATCCAAAAATAGAACAAACCTTTTCAAAAGAGGAAGCTCTAAATTACTTCTCAAATTCTTTCTCTTGTGAAAGTTCCAAATACTCAAGCCTTACAGATTGCAGCTCTTCCAAGGAGACATTACATTTCTAATCATCTTCCTAACAGCTCCAGTACTAAAGATGAAGGGAAAAAATAGACTGCCCTGGATTCTCTTTCAATATCCCAATCCCCAAAAGCCAAGACCTTTCTAATTGTGGGGCTACCATTCAAGTGCTATGGGAAGAAGATGGTACAAATCAGTGGTGCTTACATACAACTCAAAAGGAGATACTCAAGTACTGTATCCCAATGGCACATCTGAACACCAAATCTTGTCCCTACTAATTGGAAAGTCATCAAAGGAGTATTACAGCATTGATTCAACCTTACCTGGCCTCCAGATTTCATTGCAGTATCTCACCAACGTACCAATTCAAGGAAGATGGTCAAATCCTTTAAATATAAAATCAAGGGTCTTGCAGATGACCTAACTCTAAATAGCTCTTACAAAGAAAATCACAGGAGTGTCCTATCTAAAATTATCTTTGTGCCTCTGATTTAGATCTAGCGATTAGGGCTGACAAATGTTACATTATCAGTGAAAGGTCTCAAACAAGACAAAAAAATTCTCAGTTGCTCTTGTTAGTGGTAAGACAACCACAATTTCCAAAGCAGGCACCAAGTTTCTGGACAAATACATTGCTACTACACCAAAATCAACCACTACCTTGTGTAATGACTCTATTTTAAGCAAGTTCAAAGCAGCAATGGAATAAATTGGTGATGAACACACTAAAAACTATACATATACCATCATTACCTGGCACCATCATTCCACTATTTCTTGACAGTAAATCAAACCAGCACTACTAGAATACAAATTTAGAGGCAGTAGCCACAACAAAAATGAAAAAGTGGCTAAACCTACCAAAGAAATGCTACTCAGGTGCTGCTGTACAATCCAGAGGTCACAAAAATTCCCCAACTCAGTACCATAAAACTAAAAGAAAAAATCATTTATCTCACAGCAATCATGCAATCCCCCAACCCTCTTGCATACAAACTACAAGCACTAAACTACAAGCACTACTAGTGTTTCCAACAATGTTCAACAAAACCTTAAAATATCTATCCTTTTCAAAGACTACTTCAGTTTCCCCATTTCTCAGATTCTAACCACATCCAAAAAAAGTCTGACTAATAGGATTGATAAAAGGTTATGAGAAAGATGTGATGGCCACCTATCAACCCTGAAAGTACAAAGCTAATTTAAAGATATTATTATATTGGAAAGTGAGTGTCACTCTTGGAAGAGGATAATACAATCTGGACTACCTCGTGGGCAATTATCGTTGTTGCTAAGGGCAGGCTCTGATTCCTTGCCTCATCCTGTAAATCTATGCAGGTGAAACATCCAATGTGCCTCCAAATGCCCTCTTTGCTCCTCAACCTGACCAACCACTCACTCATATTCTCAATGGATGTTGTAAAGCATTAGAGCAAGGTTGTTTTACTTGGTGCCATGGCTCAGCACTAAAGTCGATTACAATCAGTCTTAAAAGATAATCTGCCACATGATATCAAGATATATGCTGATCTAGATCACTGGAGGGTGGAGGACAACCCCCACCCCTACTCCCCCCCCCCACCCACCCACCACCCCTACACCCCCCACCCCCCAGCTCATATCCACATCATCCAGACCAGATATTGTGATAGTACATAGAACAAGAGTAATCCCAATACTTGAACTGACTATCCCATCCAATTCTAAATCTGCCCTCCAAAATGCCAGAGTTAGAAAACTAAGTAATGAAAATTATAATTACTTTGCCAATGACCTGAAGGATAGAAAATGGAATACCACTTGCCATACTGTTAAAAATTGGTTCTCTTGGTCATCATTCTTCCCCATGATTGAATTCATTTAAGTCTTTCCATCCTGCTAGAAGCTGGTAAAGTGTCCATTACCTGCTCTCAACAAATATTTATGGCACATATGATAAGCAGATGATCTGGTGTACCACAAGGTCATTAATTACCTAACTCACTCACTCTCTAACTTATTAGTCTTGCCAATCTCAGTACATAAATTGAAATACTTATGTGTTCCTTGACTTGGCTTGTGTTGGAAGACTTTATTGCCCATTGTGTCTATTACTTATTT
>OZ017792.1:2190633-2265633 GCA_963969325.1 Lycopodina hypogea | reverse complement strand
GACTTTGGTGTGTTTCTCATGCTGATTATTGTGTAAACTTGCCTTAAGTGTGACCCACTCATGTTTGATGGTGAACATGTGCATTACATACATGTGTACTGTAAACTCTATCATCACTGTGTCTAGGCTGTAACACTTAATTTTAATGAACCTTGTTGCCTGATATAGTAATCCCCCATTTTGAGAGATCCCTTTATTGTACGACCACCTCTCTTAGAGACCACATTTTTCATGCAGGGTTTTGTTTTTTGGCTGTATAAACTTACCTCTATTGTAAGACCACCTCTCTGGTAAACCAATTTTTGTCGTATTTGAGGGTGGTCTCTCTAGAGAGGGACTACTGTAGATAAATAGAATAGAGGGAAAGAGAATCATTTAAATGATTGGACAAAGATTACACAATTGTGTAATATACATACCAGCCCTTGGCATTTTTATGGACAATTTTTAGATTTAAGGAGGATGTTATGGTAAAATTTGAGCTCCAACTTCAAATGAAGACAAATTCTGAACCATACTCCCCATAGTAGTGGATTAGTGCTCTGGAAGGGTGAGAGTGCGGTATAGTAACAGTGGTATGAAAAGGTGTTGTAAGAGGGAATGAAAATGTCAATGATTCCATTAACTATAAAAGTATTGTAAGAGGGAAGATGGCTACCCAACAACTCGAGCTCAATGTCAATGCTTCTATCATCTATAAAATCTTTTTATACAAATTCAATAAAACTCTGCATTGTTGAAGCAAAGAAAATTTAAATTTTTTCTTTTATTTTATTATAGGGCCAGTTGTGAATTGGAATATGGAAAGTAGGAGGAGTAGACATATCCTGATCTACCCTCACTAGATAAAACTATCACGATAATTAAGATTCCTTCTACTTTGCTCGCTATCTGACAGCTTTTTAAGTTCATTACCTTATTAGACTAGAGATTGGCTTTCTGTTCATGTGTATCAGTCTGAAATAGAACTAAAACTCCAGAACCAGTAGACTGTATGAGCTCAAATTTTTTAGGGAGACTCCAGTGGATCGCATGAACATTTAGACCGAGTTTCATCTGGTCACACCTCTTAGTGTGTGCGTCAGGCAAAAAAAAAGCGCCAAAAAAATGAAAATTTTAAAACAAGGGTTAGTGAGTTCATACCTCAGCAGGGTCCTCTTTTCTTCTTCATTTTCCTCTTCTTCCCCCTACCCCATTCCTTCCTTTGTAGTTTATTTCCCCCTTCCTTTTCTTTTTCTTCTTTGAATTTTTGTTACTTTGCAGCAGCAGCTATTTCTGAGCTAAACTTGCACCTACTTTTTAAAATTTTCCCCCTTTATTTTCAATTCGTTAAAGAATGCCTCATTAACAGGGAAAAAGAGCAAATTAAAAATAATAGAACTTAATTTCATGAACCATTGTGTTTTATAAATAAATTTTGTAACATCATTCACTTAACTCAAATAAATACCCACCTTACTTAATTTCTTTACTCATTTGTAGTACCGTCTATCTATGGGCGTCACAGGCAGAAAGGTATAAAGAAGAAGAAAAACTTAAGAACAAGGGATTGACGAATGACAAGTTTAAAACCCACCACAATATTTTTTCTTCCGCCCCCAACTTTTTCTTCTTCATTTTTTCCCTTTATTTTTATCCTTTTTTTCTTTCCTGCCATTCCTTATTCCCCTAAATTTATTTCCCCTCTGCCTTTCCTTTCATTTTTCTCTTGTTCTTTAGTTACCCTGCAGCTACAGTCATTTCTTAGTTGGACTTGCAGCTACTTTTTAGATAATTTGTTACATTAATAATCTGCTAAACATTGTATCATAAAACACAACAAGAGGAAAATGTCCTCATTGAAACTGCTGTGAAGTACAGGGTGTCCCAGAGATACTTTTCCATTTAAAATGGTTGACCCCAATAACCTTACATTGGGTGGTCTGGAGGCCAAAATTGCCAATTTTAATACTACAATGCCAACTGGTTGCCATTTTAGTCCAAATTAAGGTCACCAATTGCCTCAGTGGTCTCCATAACCACAGCCATATATCCCGTGGTCTTATGGATGTCCACTGGCCAACTGGGACTCCAGGACCAAGTGGTCGATGATGAAAATCACAACTTGGCAGACCTTCATTACCATCACTTGGTAGACCTACAGGCTTTGCCAAAGGTAAAATAGCAACTCAAAATTCATAATTCTTTGCAGATCCTTTAGCAATGAGTCTGATAGATACAGTTTTCCATACCTGTGATACAGTGGAAGTCTGCCAACATTGATTATAAAAGTTGAACAGAGCGTGCACCAAGGAAGGACACCTTTTTTAAATCTTGTAAGGAATCTGATTGTAGAGTAGATAGAGCAGGAGGCATTACATCTTTTGATTTTGCCTTTGATCTCTTCAACAGAAGAGGAGAAATCAAAAACAGGTGATTTAGATGATGATATCCATGATGGTTGGTGGAAAGGTACTGGGTGAGAGCTGTACACTGATTCAGAGAATAGGAATGCTTTGTCCTCTGTAAACGTTAGGGAAATTCTATTTGTATGACTGTCATCAAAAAGATTTTGAACGTACTTCCAATAAGAATTATGATAGCGGTTCTGATCTTGTCTGGTTGATTGGGACAATGACAGACAGTGAAGCAGCTCTAGATTTTTTTTATGATCTTACTCTGTTTACGGACCAGATTAAAGAGATTCCTTGCTAAAGTTTTGATTTGTCTGCCAGGGCACCATTCATTTTAGCTTTTCAAAAATCTCTCTGTGCTTTAGTTTTTAGCTGTTCGACCATCTTGGAGGCTCTGTTGTATTTTGGTTTCCTGGAAGGCTCGTTATATATTTGTTTACGCCTAAGATGACAACCACAGTGAATACGGAAGAATCTAAAAGTACTCTCAGCTAGCGTTTCGTACTTGTCTTCCACGGTACTGCCTAGCTGCACTGCTGGTAGGGGTAAACCAAGAAATGTTTGTCTGCCTTCATCCATTAAGCCTCTGATTCCTGTAGTTGAATAGGATCTTTACTATTATGAAGACTAGCACTAATGGATGGGGGCGGAGTTCTTGCTTGTGTGTATGGAGGTGTGCAGATGAGATCTCTCCTTGTGTATATGTAGTGATTGGACAAAGTAAGGAAGTGGGTGATTGTGATGGTGGGTGTAGATTTAGAAAACTATGGATTGAATGCAGATTATAAGGCAATGGTTGTGGTTGAAGCTGATTATTTGTCAGTTCAGTAGATGGTGCATGGGTTGTAGATTGACTATCAATTAATAGAGAATGTGGTGGATTGGTTTGAAAGGGGTCATTAGATGGATGTAGGAATTGTGGCTCACAGGTGAAGTGTGTATCATCATACTTAACTGAGTTGCAGAAATGATTTTTCCCAATGTAAGTATCAAACTTCAGAAATAATCTGTTACATTTAGGGCATCTCAACTTCTTTAGAAGCTCAGACCTAGCTTTTTTATCAATGTTTTTCTTGGCTAGATGGGTAAATAATCTCTACGATCTCTCTCTGCATTTGCTCATGTGCCTACCAAGACATATAATCTTGTCACAAAAAGGGCAGGGAGAAGAGTTGCTTAGGAATTTTGAGGTTGTTATGGATAAAATAGGAGTATTTTTTTTTTTGAATTTTTCTGTTGCCATGGAGGTTGCTATGTTAGTATTGAAAATATTTGAATGAAGTAGATAAAATTTTAAATTGTAAACTCTTTCAAAATGGTTTGTAGATAGTGGTAGAGGAAATTATCTTGTTCAGGGAGTAACTTACTTAAGGTTCATGAATAGATAATTGAGGTAATTAATTGAATTCTGGTAGATATGGTGGTAACCACCCTAGAAAATGTTTTGACTTCAATATAATTTGAAATTTAGCTAAGCAAGCCCCTTCAAATCTTGTTTGTTATAGTAGTAATACCATGATTCACATACTTGTTAAGGAAACACTCATTCCAGGTTTAATCACAGTTAGAAGAGTAAGCTTGCAAGAGCATGAAAATAGCAAATATCCAAAATTCAATTTTCTCTCTCTTTCTTTTTCTATAAAAGATTAGTACTCTCTGTCTGCCTGGCAGGATTTTGAAAGTGCTGGGCCGATTGGGATGAAATTTGGCATGAGCACTTGTGGTGGGTGTAGGATGGTTAATACATAATTAAATTTTGAATTGCTGTATTTTTAGTCTATATTATCTATCAATCTTTTTCTATTTGTGCATAACCATTGTGAGAGAACAGATGGGCCAATTGGCATGAAATTTGACATGAGCACTTGTGGGGGAGGGGGGGGGGGGTGGTGGGATGGGATGGGTGCGTGAGATGGTTAGTACATAATTACATTTTAAATTGCCATATTTTTAGTCTATCTATCTATGTTTTTGTATTTGTGAATAACCACTGAAATTGAGAGAACTGATCAACCAATTGGGATAAATTTGTCATGAGCACTTGGGGTAGGTGTGGAATGGTTATTACATAATTAACTTTTAAATTGCCTCATCTTTAGTCTATGGATCCATTTATCCTTTTCCATTCATTTATAACCACTGGGATTGAGATGACAGCTTGGACCATTGTGACGAAATTTGGCACTGGGATACCGACAACAACTTAGCTCATTCCAATAAAATTTGACATGAGTGCTTGGTGATGATAGTGGATGTTTTTTTATTTTTATATATAAACAATTTTTTTTTTGTTTCCTGCATTTTTGTCTATCAATCTATCCTCAATTTGTGCATAACCACTGGTGTTACGAAAACCTCTCAACCAATTGGGATGAGATTTAGCATGAGAACTTGGTGTGGGTGTGGGATCTATCTATTCATCTTTTTTTTTTTTAATTTGTCTACAACCACTGGGATTAAGAGAACAGCAGGCCTGATTGGGATGAAATTTAGCATGAGTTCTTGAGTCATTCTTACATAATATAATTTGCAATTGCAATATTTTTGCATATCTATCTATCTTTTCTATTTGCTATAACCACTGGTATTTGGAGAACCGCAAGTCTTATTGGAATGAAATTTGACATGATCTCTTAGAGTGGGTGTGGGAAGTTCTCACATAATGAAATGTAATATTGCAGTATTTTACCTATCTATCTATCCTTTACTATTTGCATATATCCACTGGGATAACTGGGATCGAACTTAGCATGCAGAGTTACAGTCTGTGGGGGATTGTTTTAAAATAAAAACATTAAAATTACAGTATTTCCTCCTAGTTATCTCTTCTTTTTTTTAAATTTTTGTGTGAACTACTTGGCCAACTGAAAAAATGTGGACAAGGAAGGCTTATTTCCTTTTTACTTTTCCACTGCAATGGGCGTTATGGAAGAGAGTTCAATGAGGCAAGATCTATCATGGTTATGAAATGAGCACCACCTAATCTATCGATAAATTATTCCACATTTTGCATCGGGTAGGCATCTCTTGGGCACTCTCAGCTAGTATATATATTTCCATTACAGTTGCCCTTTAAAACCTATTTGACTGAAGGTTAGCATAAACTCTATCTCGCAGTTAGGACTATCTCTGGTGACAGCACCAACTGAAGAGATGGAATATTGAAACCATCTTGGCCCTACACACTTGTGTCAACAACTACATATTAACATCTATTATCTCTAGATAACCATCTTTGCCCCACATACTTGAGTCACCAACTACATATTCACATCTGTTATCTCTAGATGACATAATTAATAATGATTACCATAAGTATTCACAATTATATTTTTGATTTGTGAAATGGATATCATTGCAAGATTTAAATCAGTCTATTTGTCCATGTGCTTTATCCCTCATGACCACCAACTAATTTCATTGAATCTTAGAAGGTGAGTCTCTTCAGAGCTTGAGAATACATATACTTATTTTTATATGAGAGAATAAATATATTAAAATATATATATTGGAACCTACCTCTTGTTCCTCTATGACTCTATATCATCATAGCCTGTGAGTTACAATGCTAGTGTATAGCTACCACTACAAGACGACTTGCACTAATTTTCTCACATTTGAACATGTTCTATTTCTCTCTGTTTGAATTCCTGACACTATATCATCATAGCTGGTGAGTTACAATGCTAATGTATAGCTATCACTACAACAAGATTTGCACTAATTTTCTCATATTTGGAAATGTTTTATTTCTCTCTGTATGACCTCCTGACTCTATAACATCATAGTCTGTGAGTTATGATGCTAGTGTATAGCTATCACTATAAGAAGACTTGCACTAATTATCTCACATTTGAACATGTCCTATTTCTCTCTGTCTGACATCCTAACTCTATATCATCATAGGTGGTGAGTTACAATGCTGGTTTATAGCTACCACTACAAGAAGATTTGCACTAATTTTCTCACATTTGGACATGTTTTATTTCTCTCTCTCTGACCTCCTCACTCTATATCATCATAGTCGGTGAGTTACGATGCTAGTATATAGCTACCACTACAAGAAGACTTGCACTAATTATCTCACATTTGGACATTCCTATTTCTCTCTGTCTGATCTCCTGACTCTATATCATCATAGGAAGTGAGTTATAATGCTAGTTTATAGCTACCACTACAAGATGATATGCACTAATTATCTCACATTTCAACATGTCCTATTTCTCTCTGTCTGACTTCCTGACTCTATATCTTCATAGGTGGTGAGTTACAATGCTAGTTTATAGCTACCTCTACAAGAAGACATTCACTAATTATCTCACATTTGAACATGTCCAATTTCTCTCTGTGTGACGTCCTGACCCTATACCATCATAGGTGGTGAGTTACAATGCTGGTGTATAGCTACCACTATAAGAAGACTTGCACTAATTATCTCATGTTTGAATATGTCCTATTTTTCTCTGTCTGACATCCTAACTCTATATCATCTTAGCTGGTGAGTTACAATGCTGGTGTATAGCTACCACTACAAGAAGATTTGCACTAATTATCTCACATTTGGACATGTCCTATTTCTCTCTGTCTGACCTCCTGACTCTATATCATCATAGTCGGTGAGTTTCAATGCTAGTATATAGCAACCACTACAAGAAGACTTGCACTAATTATTTTACATTTAAACATGTCCTATTTCTCTCTATCTGACCTCCTCACTCTATCATCATAGGAGGTGAGTTATGCTAGTTTATAACTACCACTACAAGAAAAATGCACTAATTATCTCACATTAGAACATGTCCTAATTCTTTTTGTCTGACCTCCTGACTCTATATCATCATAGGTGGTGAGTTACAATGCTAGTGTATACCTACCACTACAAGAAGACATGCACTAATTATCTCACATTTGAACATGTCTTCTTTCTCCCTATCTGTCCTCCTGACTCTATATTATCATAGTTGGTGAGTTTCAATGCTAGTGTATAGCTACCACTACAAGAAGACTTACACTAATTATCTCACATTTGAACATGTTCTATTTTTCTCTATCTGTCCTGACTCTATATCATCATAGGAGGTGAGTTACAATGCTATTGTATAGGTAGCACTACAAAAAGACATGCACTAATTGTCTCACATTTGAACATGTCCTTTTTTTCTGTGTGTGACCTCCTGACTCTATATCGTCATAGCTGGTGAGTTACAATGTTAATGTATAGCTACCACTACAAGAAGACATGCTCTAATTTTCTCACATTTGAATAAGTCCTAATTCTCTTTGTCTGACCTCCTGACTCTATATCATCATAGGTGGTGAGTTACAATGCTAGTGTATAGCTACCACTACAAGAAAACTTGCACTAATTATCTCACATTTGAACATCCCTATTTCTCTCTATCTGTCCTCCTGACTCTATATCATCATAGTCGGTGAGTTACAATGCTAGAGTATAGCTATCATTACAAGAAGACATGCACTAATTATCTCACGTTTGAACATATCCTATTTCTCTCTGTCTGACCTCCTGACTCTATCATCATAGCTGGTGAGTTACAATGCTAATATATATAGCTACCACTACATGAAGACATGCTCTAATTTCTCATATTTGAACATGTCCTATTTTTCTCTGTCTGACCTCCTGACTCTATATCATCATAGCTGGTGAGTTACACTGCTATTACACTACAAATATCATAATACTTGCAGCGACTTACAGTTGGATATGTCCTACTTGTCTTCCTACTTGGCTTATGAACTACATTTATCATAGGATGTGAGTTTAAGTGCTAGGTTAACTCTGATGAGGCACTACAAACTCTTTTTAATATGAAATTTATTTATAATATCTAGCTGAAATTGTCTAGTAGCGAAAAATATTTATTATAAGAGTTTAGACCGAAATATATAATAGCTTTGACTGCATCACAATAAGGCAGGTGCATTCCTTTTATACTCTGGAAATGCTGACAAAGCATTTAGAAAAAAAAATGCAATCCCCAAAAAAATAAGAACATAAAAAAAAAAAACCCAAACAATAAATAAAACAATAGGCAGTTTAGTATATATAAGGAAATCCCAACTAATTTCCCATGGACATTATGTGGTCACATGATTTCAGTGATTATGGAATACAAAGTTGACCACACTATTTGTGTGATCACATGATTTCTGTAATTATGGAATACAAAGTTGACCACACTTTATTTGTGTAGTCACAAAATAAGTACATAGTGTACAAGTCCCTGACTAATATTAATGTCTGTTTATGCTAACACTGGAAGTCATGGACTACTGGATCTCCTGGTGTGTTTAGTTAAGTTTATAGGTGAAATATTCCACACTGCTGCCACCCAATGGGATGGAATTACTGCCAAAGACTTGTACTATAACAACGGATAGTCTAGTGGTTATAATCCTATTACTAGTTTGATGACAGACTGTCACATAAGTGTTATAGCAACACTATAGAACATGTCCAGTCATTATATTATTATACTGTGGAGGTGATATGTGAATAATTCCTGTACAGATGTTAATGACATAATATTGCATATAATGGTTGCTTTAGCATGTTGAGATAAATATATTTATATATTTATTGTTCAATTGTCTATCCAACATGCATTTGTTCAGGTTTCTCCCTATCTTTATACATAGTAAATTGATGTATTAAATTCAATTGTATAAGATATGCTGTAATTTTCTTTAATTGGAATGATTCGTTTCTCTCTGACTGCTCTACTTACTCTATATCATCATAGATGGTGAATGACATGCATTGCTATTGTATTCTAGTATTATTGGGAAATATACACTAATCAACTCTTTTATAACACTTCCTTGTCCTGTCTATTAAATATAAATGAGTTATTTCAGTGGAAGATTTTGACTTAAGCATCATTAATATATCTCCCTTCTCTCTGTCATTCGTAACTTTATGTGATCATAGGAGGTGAGTAGATCTTACATTGGAATTTTGATTTTGTGAAGAAAAATTTCAGAAATGAAACTGTATTGTGAATCTATGATTTTCATTCATCCATTGTGGGCATATGGACTATCATCTCACTTGGTGAGTTTTATATTATGGTAGTTGGCTATCCATTTAG
Source organism: Lycopodina hypogea (assembly GCA_963969325.1). NCBI lineage: Eukaryota > Metazoa > Porifera > Demospongiae > Poecilosclerida > Cladorhizidae > Lycopodina > Lycopodina hypogea. Next base: position 2,256,125 of record OZ017792.1, on the reverse strand, counting down.
AACACCTCAGGTGTGTGTGCATGAACAGGTGGTGATACACCTTAAGTGTGTGTACATAAACAGGTGGTGGAGTCTGTGCATATATGGGAGTATGATAGCCTAGCACACGGAGTTACTTAATCTAAATGAACCTTTGTACTAACAGTTCTGCATTACTAAACTATAGAAATGATTTTTGTTAGTACTAATCAGTGTCCATTAATTGTATGGTGTATGTTTAATTATAATTAGTGTCACTATTTGTATTTTGTTTGTATGACTAGCTTGTTATGTGTAAGTATTGTGTACTGTTGTCATATCACTAAGTCCATCAACTTAATGAGCTCAGCAGTCTATTAAGAGAGTCAGTTCTGAAGCACAGTTGTTCAGCCAGCATTCACATTAAACCTGAACTATTATCACGGTAATATTCATTTCCTTGACCTTATAATTTTATTCTAGATTCAATATCTGGGACAAATCCTTCATATCTGTATGCATGTTTTTGTATATAGATCGTATAAAGTAAATCTATCCGATATATTTGTTTATAATAAATTAACTATTCTTCAAGTGGGTACTAGTTTCTTACAAAATATTCCAAGAAGAGTTTGATGATTTCTTGACTCGTAGACTGGTACAGATAAAATTGGACCTGTGCCTTTGCTGTAGTTGAACCACAAGTTATGTAATACATCAAGAATGTACTACACTGAAGTCTCTGTTTTTATATATGTAATGATGGGGCATTATTAGCTAGAGATGCCTACTGTTCATTGAGTTCCTCAAGTTTATTAAGTGTCTGTCTTTGTGTGGTTGTCATCATTCAAGCTGTGAGATGGATAATCCTATTGCTACCACTTATACTTCCTTTGGAGGGGTGTTCCTGTCTTCCATTGTGGAGGGTGGTTTGGTGTCCTCATTGTTGATCCCACATTATCTGCATATGATGTAGTTACTCTGGATGTCTGCAGTTCATTCAGAGATGTCCTCCACAGATATCCCAGACTGATCAGTCACAGTATGCACATGTGAAGGTGTGCTTCCTTCATTTCCTACATGTGAATAAAGCAGATGTCTATAGAGCAGAAAATTATTATATGGAAGAATGGGGCATCATGGACATCTGCAGTAATCCAGAGACACTCCATTATCCACAGATACTCTGACAGAGGAGTCTGGATTGTCTTAGGGTATCTGCAGACAACACCATTTTGTCCATAGTAACTCTGTCCTCTTTGGATAACACAGTTATTCCTTTATGATGGAGGTTCTACAACAAAGAATAATAGTGGTCATTCAAGAATAATGAAGAGTTTATCTTGTATAAGTTACCATTTACCTCTTGCTACACTGGGAAAGGTCTGGCAACTGACATAGAGCGTTTTGTGATTGCTACCCTGTGCAATTAAAGAGTGTTACTGGTTTATTGTATATGATTGTTGTAAACCTGGGGCTATCCTATGCTTAATCTTGGCTTTCTTTAACATGAGGACTGTGTTAATTTCAGCCTTTAGCTAATTATAGGGCTGAATTGTTGAGATGGTGGAGTGTTTTTTACTGTTTTATAGTACATGATTGTTGCAAACCTTGGGCTAGCCTATGTTTTTATCTTGGCCATCTTTAACCTGAGGAACATATTAATTTCAGTCATTATCTAGTTATAGGGCTGAAGTGTTGAGATGGTGGAGTGTTTACTTTAATAAATTAGTGGTGGACCCACTTCACTTTCCACACTGGTGCTAGTCAGCAAGCTCACTGCACTGAGCTCACTGCACTAAGCTCACTGCACTAAACTCACAAAATTGTATATATGTCCCACCTACCTATGGATCTAATGTTCTGCCAAACCCTTGGACGTAGAGAAATGAAACTTGGCTCTCCATGCACAACTTGACCAGGGAAGTGACTAAGGCAATGTTAAAACTGCAGGGTGGTACTCTGTGGGCCTCAGAATCTGAAAAACTGAACATTAAGTGGGTGTGGTGAGTTTATCCCTGATGCATAACCTGTTCAAAACTACACTAAATACAAATTATCTCCGTTGAAATTAATTTTAGCAGTTTTCCAAGAAAATGGTCATTGACCTTGCCACTACATCTATCCTCATGCCAAATTTCATCAATTTGCAACCTCAGGAGGAAATACCCTTTTAATTTGCAAACAGTGTGCATTACAAGACAGATTAATGAACGGACATACACATTCCTTTTTTATGTAGATAGCATTAACATGGCATTAGGCCCTCAGTGCAGTTGGGTTGTAGCATATTCACCATTATATACGTCCATTGTTCACTAAAATTAATAATTTGAAGATATTTTATTGTTACTTATTGTGGAGATGTCAGCCACCATGGCTAGGCCTCTTCTGTGCTGCAAGTGTAATATACAACTAAACAGAGATGCACATTTCATTATTTCCTCTGCATGAACAAAATCCTATCACTAGCTGCACACAGGAGTGGAAAAAGACCAATGATAATTACTTAGAGTTTTTCGGGGGAATTATATAAAAAGCCTGCAAAAACCAGTCTCATGGTTAAGGCACTGTTCTGCTAAGTGGGAAATACTGGGTTCAAGTCCAGGTTTGAACTCTTCCTTATTTTCTTCCCCCCCCCCCCCTCCCCCCCCCATTGTTTCCCTTTTTTCCCCCCTTCAATTCTTCTTCACCCCCCTCCCCCTTTCCCTTCAATTCTTCTATCCCCTTTTTTTACCTTTCCTTTTTTTCTTTCCCGCCTTTTTTTCTTACCTATCCTTTCATCCACCCTTCCCCAATTACTTTTATTCTTTTTAAATTTTTTAAAAAAATTTTACCTGTGGCACATAGGTCTAGTAACAGTTGGAATGGTGGGTCGAAGACAACCACAAGTTGGGGACATAAAATTAATTCTTTACCTATGGTTACAACTAACTGGGTTTACTAATTGGGAGTGAAACCAAAAAGTTGTAAATCATACCATAAATGTAACCTCATCTAAATGCTTTTGGGTCCTGTGGAATGGCATCCAAGATCAAATTTGTCAATAAAAACACTAATTTTAATAAATATTATAGTAATTATTTGCCACAGGTGTTAGTGCAGACCACTCCTTCTTTCCCTCCTTTTCTTTGAGTTGTTGGGGTATGCAGCTTTTCTACTCCTGTTTATACATATATATATATATTTTTTTTTTTTTAACTTTTTTTTTAATTTTTTTTAATTTTTTAAAAAAAAATTTTTTTTAATTTTATCATTTTTAACACCAAAAATTGCTAGTAATTAGTGTACTACTTGATTAGGTTTACTGTTTATGGTATGTAAAAGTTCCATTCTTGGTCGAATGAAGACTGCATTCTCATGAGACAATATGAACTTTGCATTTAGATCTTTTTATATCGTGGCATACATATTTATCTCTCAGGAAATACTTTATCATTTTCTTGTTCATTTTTATTAATAGAGAATACAATTGTTTTACATGACACTCAATGTATGCAAGTAGATATATGTTCATCCATTTTATTTAAAATAAAGATTATATTTCTATTTTATTAGCACATACAGTATAGACATATTTAAGGGATGATGCAAAAGCCTCTGTTTGTGCTTCACATAGAACATGTAGCAACTATGTGTTGTGTAACAGAAACAGATAAATGTTCTATATGAGGTGGAGATGTAAATGGAATTGGACAATGACCAATTAGATCATTCATCAATTTTAACATGGAGAGGTGAAGGAATGTGGTCGATATATATATATATATATATACTAGCATGAAATCATGGCAAAGATCGCGTTTCTTGCTAGGCCCACCTTCAATGGGCTGTGGTCACAAAATTGTCTTATGTGAGAACATGTCTAATGTGATAGCATGTTCAGTGGGTGGACATATTTTAAGGGAAGAGATCTTACAGGAGCCATATCTTACTGGAGGACATGTCTTAGTGGGGGACTTATTCTAGGGGACGACATGTCTTACTGAAGGACATATTTTACCGGAGGACATGTCTTACTTAATGATGTCTTTGTGGAAGTAATGTCTTACTGGAGAACATTTTTGTCAGGAGGATATGTCAGTGGAGGACTTGTTTTGAGGGAAGGCATGTCTTGCAAAAGGACATGTCTTATAAGAGGACATATATTTGGGAAAACATGTCTTATGGGTTGATATATCAAAAATATTAAATTTATTGGTCTTTACTTTGCTCATGTTATAATATCACCTTTTTTTGGTTGATTCAATATCTCGAATTGATTTTGTGTTTCTATCCAAAAATTAGCTGCTTCCAATTATGTAGCTGCAATCTATTCTTTCCCGTGTTATTAGCCTTGAATAAATTGAAATTTTTTTGTGAACATGTGATTAAGTCGAGTATAGAATTTGTGACTGTGTTGTGTATATGTTGTATTACCTGCTTGTGTGGATGCAGTATGAAAATTTCATTTGGTACTGCTATATTCTCAGTAAGAATAATTTGTGTGAGTTTGATATAATCTGATTTTTTTTTCCAAGGGGGCACTATACTCCTTTCAGTTCCTTCTGAGATCTGTTACCCAAGCAGAAGATGTAACCAATTATGCCACTTTGAGCTTTAAACAACCATTCTCTTCTTTTTCTTCTGTCACCATTCAGTTAGCCCTGAGCCCTACATTCCAAAAAGAAATTGTTTGCAATTTTCTTCTTGTGTGCCTGGCAGACATGTTGTGGACAAGAGTGGTGTTCCTCTTGTATATGGTCTAGTCCTGGAGATGTAAATAATGTTCTAATTGGTATTTAGGTGTAGTCTCATGTGTGCTTGGCAGACATATTGTGGAGATTGGTGCTCTTTTGGTTTATCATGGTTCTGCTGGTGTTTGTTTCATGTTGGGGATTTGTGGAAATGCAATTAGTGTTCTTCCTGCTGTTTCATGAACTTGAAAACAAAGTTTTATTCATTAAAAAAAAAAAAAATTATTATTATATTTTTTAATTTCTTGATTTATAACTTTTTTTCTGCCTGAGAGACAATTTTGTGTTTATGAAGACAGTATTCCTAGCTGCTATCCTAAAATAGGTGCTTTACTTTTGATCCTGGAATACTTTGTGCTTCAGGACTCTATGAAAGTTTATTTATAACATTTATTTTATTAGAAGTTAATAGCCCAAAAATTAGTTAGGAATGGTTGTGATAAACCTGATACATTTAGAGTGGGTTATGGAGTACCAAAGCCCCATTGCAGTTTCCTTGCAATAATGAAAGCACTGCTTGTCAAAAAAAAAACAGAACTGTCACAGTTGTGCTGGCAATATTTATTACATACCTTACTAATCAAGACATTGGTTGTTCAATATAACAGAAGTAACTGTATCTGTGCTTGCAATATTTACTCTGTAGATAATTAAGGCCCATGTTGGCCTAGGGGCAAAAGAAAAACAAAAACAAACCCAAAAAAAAAAACACACAGACCCACACAAGTTGAGGTGTAGCCTTAATGACAGTAGAATTTCATCCTAAATGAATGTGGGGTTACAGCAAAACCTCAAAGTTAAGAATTCTAGATTAATGAACTGACCCATTAAGCAAACATAGTGAAATTAACAATTGAATGACCACATTCCACAGGCAGCTTCAGCTTCTTTTTCACTCTCTCTCTCACTGGAGCTAAACAATCCTCTATGAATGAAGGAGAGGACAGCTGCAGCAATTACAGTTCCTGGTTGTGGGCATTCTCAAGTAAGGAAAATTATGAACTCAGGCAGTAATTGTAAATATATTAGGTTGAAAAATCTAATAGTTCAGTTTTTTAATAAAAAATTTTTTTTAGCTTTATTTATTTATTTTTTGTTGACAACTTGACACTAACTCTAGCCTTGCTTAGTAATCTGGATAGCTGCTGACTTACCTTTAATGCTTGCTCAAAGTACTCCAGTTCAAACCTGTTTGTCACAGAACTTTTTTCTTTCTTTTTAAATGCCCTTTTAAAAGTCTTTATTATGGTGTTGATTCTTTGCAGATAAATTTACCTAAAAAATACTGACTTTGGCTCTAATTTTTTTGTTGACCTTTTTAGGAAATAATTTTATACTATAAACTATCTCTGGAACATTATAATTCATTAAATATAAGTTTTTTATAGATAGAATCAGTGTAGCTGGAGATAGGTGTGAACAAACAAACATTCAAATAAATTAAGAGCTATTTATATATAATAGTATTATACATTTATTTATTTAAATTTTTTGGCTTTGCAGACAAAAATCTCAGCTGCATCCAAAAGCAGGTGCATTCCAAGTATTAGTAGTTCCTGCAATTGCTTGTATCCTTGAAGGTGGAATATTTGTGCATCAAGACTAGTTGATTTTTATTTTTATTACTTTTTACTTACTATATATATATATATATATATTTTTTTTTTTTTTTCATTTTAAATTTTACTATAATTCACGATTTGTTTTTCTGTCTGTCTGTCATGGGTAAATAATAGAATGATTATTTCCCTTTCACAATATAACAAGGAACCTCCCATTAAAAAAAGAAGAATGGAAAAGGAAAAAAAATGAAGACAGAGGTACTAGTAATAAAAAATATTTATAAATTAATAATATATAAACAATTTAGGGTTTCTCAAAAAATATAGGAAACAAGAAAAGACTTACCCAGAAAATATTGAAACAAGGCATGAAGGCCTCATTCTATTTCTCTAAATCCACTCCTTCAAAACTCTTCATCTGGTGTCAAAATAAAGCTATAACCTAATGTATCAATAAACTTTTCCACTTCTTGCATAGGGTAGGCACCATTTTGGCACTATCTGTTAGTATATATATATATATATATATATATATATAAATAAATAAATATATATATAATATATATATGTATATATATATATAAAGAGATATCTCTATGTCTGTCTGTGTATGTTTATACCATTATTCTGACCAAACCAGTGGATGGATTTTCTAAAACTCAGCAGGATCATAGATATTTACCTAACTTAAAGCATGGGCAAAAAATATTCCTGGGAAGTGGTTACTATGGCAACCAAAAATACCAAAAATGATACTTTGGCTAGTAAAATCCTTGGAGCTACAGACCTAAAACTTGGTATGGGTACACAACCTCACTCTGGGAGAAACATGGCCTGGGTCCTACCTAACCTTACCTCTTCCTCTGGGCATGTTAGACTAAAAATGCTAAAAATGGTACTTCAGGAATAGGTTAGACCCATAAACCCATATATAATTAGGAATCAGTTTCATGTGGGGAATGTTTTAAATGCATCTATATAGCCACACCCCTTCAAAAAAGCCAAAATCTGTACTTTTCCATACAAACTTGTGGAACAACTGACTTAAAACTAAGTATGCATACCCAACTAGACTTTGGGAATAACACGGGCTGGTTTCAACGTTGTACACTATTTGTATATATGGTTAAAAATGCCAAAAATGGAATTTATAAAATATGCATGGAGTGAAGCAGATAGACCCACAAACTCATATATATATATATATATATATATATATATATATATATATATATATATGGAATCAGCGTTGCCTGTGGAACGTGACAAATGGTTAAAACACAGTTCAGAATCTTTCACTTCTTCCTGGTTCCTACATATGTGTATATATTTATATATTTATATTCAATGTTTACACACATTACCACTGAAGCACCATACCAAATGAAGCTAACTTTTTAGGGTAGACATTTAGCCATACCTCTTGCAATAGGTGTGTGAGTTTATTATACCAAAAGGTACTTAATAGAAACCCATGGACCTGACATCTAAAACTTAGCAATATCACACATCATGACTCTGAGAGAGGCAAGGACTGGATCCCACTAGGCCACATGTAATCCTCCGGGAGTGTCAGGCTAAAGTTACCAAAAGTGGTACTTGGCCAAACTCTTGGGCAAGGGCTGGGTCATATTTGGCCACACCTTAATGTGGGCATATCATTATAACCCTGGCAATGCTGGGTATGCCTGCTAGTTTGCTATAAATGTTATAACAAGATGTAGAACCAACAATTACACAGTTTGCTATATAGCTGGCTAGTTATTAAATATCTACCTCCACACCAAAAGTGGCAAGGAAACTATCAAGTATTACCATGACAAATCACAAAGTCTTTGATCCTCATTGTTAGTAGCTACATAGGTAGCTATCAAGCATCTAGCTCCACACTAAAAATGGTCAAAGCTACCTAACAATTACTTTGCAAATAGCTGTATTTCATCATGAAAAATCAGAAATTCTGTACCTATTTGACTGTCTAACTCAGAGCTGGGTGGAGCTGCAGTGTCACTAGGCTCTGAGGTGATGAGAAATTATTGCATTCTATCAATAGGACCTCTTCACTTATTCCTTCAGATTTGCTGCTCTGCTGCTCTTTTGCAGTTTTTGTCAGTTCTACTTCGCTAAGTATCTACGTGCTAATAATACTTTTGGACTTACGGGCAGAATCCTGCCTCCTGACTGGAAGAATTATTGAAGTTTGTTGATGTGGAGTATCACTTTCCTTGAATTCTTGCTGCATTCTTGTGACATCATTGATGAGTTACACCCCCATAGGAAGCAATTTTTTAAGTTAAGTTTTCTTCATGAAATTATACCAACATTTTCCAATTTTTTTAAATTCCAGGTTATGCATCAAGATCAGAATATAAGAATTTTTTTTTCTAGTTCAGTTGTCCTTTAGATTTTATGTTTTCAGATTAATACATATTTTATAACCCGCGTTGTTTTAACATGTGAAGTACCACACTTATCCCCCAATTAGTGTTAGCCTAATGATATCAAATAGAATATAGTGTTTAGTATGTACTTTTTACAGTTATTTACAATTTATATCAATATTCTTATAATAAATTGATATGTAAAACCAATGAATAAAATATCTTCTCTTTCTCCCAGCTGGTCTTATTGAGAAGGCTGATACTCAATTAGTGAAATTATTGAAAGTGAAGGTGACCATGAAGCGAAAGAAATCAGTGATTTTGGGGTTTGCTGGCTCTGGAAAGACCCACACTTTGGCTCTCTTATTGCACAACCAGCCTCCTTCCAAACGTGTCAGCACACCTTGTTTCAAACCTCCTGTACGAAGCATAGGGTTCAGGCGATTAAAAAAGTCTCCTTCATCTGAGTCCTGTACAGAAATTAGTCAAGAAATGTTTTCCCGAAGGATAATGAGATCTGGAAAAGATGCCTTATCCCAAATATCTCCTAGCTCCACTGAGAAAAATATTGTCGAACCGGTTGAACAGACTATCAGTGAAAGAAAGGATCTGGTACGAAACGAACTATCAAACAGAGTATTACTTAACCTGATTCGAGATTCTATCTTGGCCAAAAAAGTAGAGCCTTTAATTGATGAGGTTGTGGCAGAAATAACAGACAGTGGTGGGCAACCACAATTTCTTGAAATTCTCCCAAGGTTTATTAGTGGTCTTAACGTTGCTATTGTTGTCACTAGTCTGAGTGAACGCCTGGACGAATGTCCCACCAGCTACTTTTATGGAGAAGATGGTGAACTAGTTGGGGAAGGGGAGCCTTCTAAGATCACTAATGAACAGATGCTGCGTCAGTTCATGCAGATGGTTGTGTCACAATGTTGTGGAAGAAGTCAAATAAAGATCATCATTGTCGGCACCCACAGAGATCTGGAGCACAAGTGTAAGGAGACAAGAGAAGAGAAGGAAAGGAAGCTCTCGAATATGGTGAGATCATTTGACCTGGGTGACAATGTTGTTTATGCTGACCACAAGGGTGAAAAGCTGATCTTTGCTGTAAATGCCAAGGATCCTAATGAAGCCGACTATGAAATGGGCCGGAAGGTAATGGAGGTGATGATGGATGAATATGGAGCAGAAAACATCAACATCCCATTAAAATTCCTCTTATTGGAGGAGACTCTAAGGGAAATGTCAACCATGGGGCAGATTGCATTGAAAGTCAATGAAGTTATGCAAAATGTGAAGGAATACTTCACTAATGAGAAATCCTTTAAGGAGGGTCTGAAATATCTTCAAGAATCCAATCGCATCTTTTACTTCAGTAAATTGTTTCCTGACAAGGTGTTTGGAGAGCCTCAAGCTGTGCTGAACATGATGACAGAGGTAGTGAAGGAGCACATCAAGCTGACTGCAGGTGTCAATACAGGTCGGGTGATTGATGGGGTGTGGAAGAAGTTCAAAGAGCAAGGAATCATTACTGAAAATATACTGAAGAAAATCTCACATGGTTATGATTCTCATTTCACTCCAATGGATATGCTAAAATTATTGAAAAAATTGCTGATCGTGTTTGAAAGGATTCCCGAGGAATTCCTGATGCCATGCTTGCTGACTTCAGAAATATTCAAGAGCACGTTTAAGAGCCAGACAGCCGATCCCATGCGACACATTCCTATGATGTTGCACTTCCCAAGGGGCACAGCAAGAATTGGCGTCTACTGCAGCACTGTCTGTAAGCTTATCTCTAGCAATAAGTGGAAGCAGTACGAACATTCCAATGTAGCTAGAAATAGCTTCTCTTTCACTCGTCCTGATGGCTTAGGAGTAGTTTGTCTTCAAGACTCCTATGACTCCTTCTTCCAAGTTACTCTTCACTTTCCCTCTGATCCTGAACTTTACAACATTGAGTTGCCTTCTACTTGTGTGGCTGTACAGGACACAATCAAGGAAGTATCAATGGAGTCACAGACGCTCTACACTATGATCCAGATGCACCTGTGCTTGCCTTTGAGTGTGTGGCAAAGCACACAGCCAGATACTCTCTTCACGCTGCCAAGTATATAAAGGGGAAAGGTGACTATCTTATCTGTACCAGAGAGCCCTCCATCCATGGAAAGGTGACAGATGATCACAGACTTTGGCAAGGTGTGTGTCTGCGTGCATGCGTGATCTGGTGTTTGCGTAGTCTAGTGTGTGTGTACTTGTAGATGTAGTGGTCCGTTAAAACAATAGTAGCATTTTATTGAGTCTGTGATAAAATCATGTGGCTTACATATCTTACAGGTGTCCCTGTACCCACTGGTCTACGTTCTTCCCAGACTGTCTGCACACCTCACCACTCTTCGCCGGGTGAGTTCCCACTCGAGTGTACACAATATACACACGTCCAGATCTAAACATTCTAATATTTTTTTTAATTTTTGATATGGACCTGGAGGACAAGAGAATAGAATAAGAATGGACAGGAAACAGTTAAGATACACTGTAGTGGTGCACAAGTTAATACTGCTGTATCACTCCCTGTCCGTCACATGACCTTATCAAATGTTGACACTAGTATTGTGACAACAGATTGTTGATAAATCACACTTGATTGCATCTATGGTACCAAATGGTAATAGAACGCATAAGTGATCCTTATAATATTTTATTGTGTATAAATATTCATGAAGTTGATTTCTAGGAATGGTAGTTATAATGACAATATCTTCCTGCAATGTTGGTACCATATTAGCATGGGAAGGAAAAAAGTTTAAATATAGCAATCCTAAAACATTATATTTGGTCAATGTGATGTTGTAGTCTAACTAATCACTGCAAGCCACTCTGATGCCTGATGATCTGTAATATATGATGACTGAGCTGAGAGCTGTTTTATTTCATAATGTTCAATGGTGGCATAATGTCACCTGCGGAGTCCATAAACATAATGTCTTAATATATAAATTGTGAAAAAAAGCGACGACATTGCATATGGTACAAACAAGTTTACACCCAAATAATACATTGGGCTTCTAAACTATTGATTGTGATACTTTTTATATGTAAATATTGATATAAAGCTGCCATTTTCTTTCCAGTGCACGCATATAGTAGCATACTACAGCGTCATATAGCTTCTGCCAACTGTCTGGTCATTAGGCATACCTAATACTGCTACATAAAAAAAAAAGAGCTGTCCTTTTTTTACTTTATGGTCACCTTATCATTAGTTGGTTACCTTCTCCTATAAAATGGTCTCATATTTCAAAATGCTCAACATTTAGAGAATGTCACCTGCAGTTTCTTGAAATACATGGTCTCAAGATATTGAATCCACAAAAAAAAGAAGTTGTACATACCACAAAGCAACGTTCACCTCTATGGCTGCTGGACTATAGTACTTCTTTGATCTTAAAGGAAAGAGTGTTCCTGCAGTTGTAGTTCAGGTAGCTCTGGCCGGCATCACTAGTAGAGATTGACACACACCAGATGCAAAATCTGCTAGTTATGATTTTATTAATCATATTAGAATATATTGATATAATATATTTTTCATTATTATTCTTTTTTTTAATTGTTGTCTTGTGTATGTAAATGTGTAGGCAAAGAACAGATCTCTGATGTCCGAGCAATTGGGGCCCCTCCCACTCCTACTGGTATGTTGCTAGCTTATAGTGGTCACATGTTCAAGTTATATATTATGTCATGCTCATTATATTAGGCACACTAATACAACATTTAGTCTCAGGCAGCTTTATCATTCTCTAAGAACAGTTGTTATGAACTTCCTTCCATTGGGTTTCACTTCCAGGGTTAAAATGTTGAAGTGTGACATATTTTATATCCTATATATTATTTTCACTAACTCTCTGCCTGCATGCCTGCCTGCGTAACTGTCAAGAAAAACTTTTGAACTGTGGGTCTTGGGACAGCGAATTAAACTTCATTCTGCTCCCTACATGGTCCTAGGGTGCTGAAGGCTTTCGAATTTCTTTAAAATGTCCAATTAAAAATTTCAGAGGTAAACTAAAGTCTTTCTTTTGTGTTCGTAAAGTACGTAAAAGGTCGACATTGTATCCACCCACGCTCCCTGTTTTAAAATGGCTGGTAAAAATGCCAAAAAATTAATGAAAGAAAATTAAATCTAGCTTGCCAGTGCAGCTGAGAATGGAAGACTCTTTAGTGAGCTGATGCTTAGCTAAAACAGCCAAGTACCTGAAGTTATTCTTCTTAGCTATTAGTGGTGCTATGTTCTGTAAAAGCTCAGGTGTTCAGACCTGCCAAGCAGAAGAATTAACTTGAAACTCTTCCAATGCCCTTTTCAATAATGTCTAGGATAATGTTTGTTGGATAATGTGCCTTGACCATTGCATGCCAAGCTGCAAGTGGGCCTCTATGTATGAAACTATTAAAAAAAAACAACAAACAACAAACAACAACCAGGGCAGAGGAAGTGGGGAAGGGGAATAGGATGCAGAATGGACAGTGACCTCTCTCACGAATGAATGCATGGGGGTATTATTGAAGAAAATGTCCCTTCCTACACACAAATTAGAGCAAGAATTTGAAAATATTTAAAAAACAAAATAAAAAAAAAAAAACCCTACACCATCATGAGCAGTGTCTAGGGCTGGAGACACTAGAAAATTAATAACTGAAACAAAGAAAACTGAAAACATTCACAATTGCTGAGGAAGCACTGTTGTGGAAGTCATTTATCCAACAATTTCAATCACTGCCAAGCAGAAAAGTTAACTTGAAACTCTTCTAATTCTGTTTTCTATAATATCTAGGATAGTGTTTGCTGGACAATATGTCTTCATCATTGCAAGCGAAGCTGCAAATGGGCCTCTGGTGTTCTTTTGAATTGTTACTATTATACTTGCTTTCTATAAAAATACCTGTACTTTTTTTATTTCACAATCACCTTATCATTGGTTTATTACGTTCTCCTATAAAATGCTTTCATATTTCAAAATGCTCAAGATTTAGAGAATGTCACCTGCAGAATCTTTAACTACCCTGATTGGGTCCTCAGGGACTGACCCAGGATTAGGGGAATGGGTGTTCATTGATTTTTCAACAAATACAACAAAAAGTTAACAACTCCAATTATTATTAAACCACTCCCATTCAATCAAATGAGATACTTTGAGTCATTTTTTTAAAAATATGTGTGAAGTTAATTACCGAGAATGTTAGAGATGGAAACTCCAGAATTTGGAAGTGACTGTTCAACCAACAGCTAAATAAAATAGTAGTGAGTGTACTATCTGCAAACTACATAATTTTCTTCACTTTTGGAGTGTTCAGCTCCAGAATTGCGTCTACTGCAGTGTTCTCCCTCCAGCCACAGGAGTAAACAATCCTTCAGATGAAAGGGAGTGAGAACAGCTTCAACAGCCACTTTTATGTGTTGTAGGTATGTGCAAATGAAAGAAAATTATAAAGCTGACAAAATATACTTGAAAATTGAAGAAAAAAATTGTGTTAAAAAAATTGAAAAATATATATTGTTTAATCTAGTCTTCCACCGGTTCATAGGATGTGGACCAGGAGAATGCTAAATCATTACCGAAAACATTTGAGCATGTTTTCAAAAAATAAGAAACAAAAATGAGTTAAAGATGTTATCGCTCTCTTTGTACGATAATGATGAAAAGTTTGAACCCCTATTCCCATATGGGGGGGGGGGGGGGATTAGGGAGGGGTTAATTTTTTGGTATTTTTTAAATAATGTTATTATAGCCAGGCATCCACAGTTTAAGTTTCAAGTCCCTTCAGCTATTACACAGCAAAATGTGAACATAAGAACAGGTCCACCACTATAGCAGTACACATGATAGTTATTTTCATTGGAAGAGGGTTCCATCAGAGACCAATAAACCACCCCTGGATCCACTGGACCAGTCCAGAATCCACAGGATGAAACTACCCTGGATCCACATTAAGAAGAGGGTTGTTTGAACCAAAAAGAAACCCCCCCCCCCCCCCCCCCCATCATACCCACTTATGGCTCATAGATTTGTAGCTGCTAACAAGATAGCACATGACACTCCTGATATTATGTTATTATGTTTCTGCTTCTTTGGAGTAATATACTGGCAGAAGTGAGCTGAGATTTTAATGAATTCCCTTAGCTCATTCCTTCCCTTCTTCCATTCAATATTATGTAAGCTTCTAGCCCACATTTTAGGGTTTTTTATTTATTTTATTTTTTTGTTTCTTATTTTCTTTTACAAGGAATGGCCTTTCTAAATAGTCAACACACTAACCTTAAAGGTTCTGCACACATAGCTAATCATCCAAATATTATGCACAAGCTTTTTGTATTTTAACATTTATCCTTAGACATCAAAATTAAATGCAGTGGGTTTATATAACTATTGCAGATCGAGTTATCTGGCCTCCTCAGCAATATTACAATTATCTTTGCATTATTCGTGATCATTCCCATTACTTGTTGGAATGGAATCAAGTCTATTCCAGTGTTGGTGGCATCTTGCCATGCAAGTCACAGCACATCCTATCATTAGGTTTGAACTGGACATGTCCTCTATGTCATATTTAGTTCCTCCTTTTAATAAACTGCAGGATGAAGACACATTTGACTCAATCATTACTAATGTTGAAATTGATGCAATTGTTCACTTTATATTATTATGATGTTCAGCTGATGACAGACCTGTCAATCCACACCATCTACAACTCATCAAATGGACAAACAGAGAAGGACATACATCTGTTATAAGGCTCTACAAAACAATGGCTCCACATTGGAAGGATGTGGCTGAACTTTTAGGATTGGACACAGAGATTATAGAATTGAATCATCGTGATGTTCGGGAGTGTATGCGTGCAGTGATGAAGGAATGGATGAATGACTCACCAAACATTTCTACTGCTTATAAGTGTACATGGAAGGGTCTGTGTGAGCTATTGGATGATGCTGAGCTTGGTAGAGCCAGTGAGGATCTGAGAGAAGCGTGCTCATTCATGCAACTGTGGACATGAGGTGAGCTGGTGTTATAAAATTTTGCTGTGATCTATTTGCAAGTTTAGCAAGTCTTCATTGGGGAGATGATGGAAAAATTAGTTTCAAATGCATGTATGTATGCTTATGTATATATATATATATTTATTTATTTTCCTCCTCCATCATGTTACCCATAATCTACTTTAAATTCTCAATATTTAAAAAAATGTCTGAAATAGAAATGGCAGCTAAATATATTCATACTACCTTTTTCTTTTGGTTTTGTATGTGTATGTGATGTTCAGGTTGAGAGAAAAAGTTTTGCAATGGACTTGGAACATGCACACTCATGCACCAACCACCATTGCTATTGTTATTATGACTGAACATCATAAGACTATATACATGTAGAATTACATGATTTTGTGATCAGTATTTTCTGATATTAATTAGGCTAATATTATTATTTTATTTTTGGAAATATTGTTTTTGTGTGTCCATATATATATATATAATTAGATAATTGTTGTGATCATTATTATTTTTTTTAATATTTATTAGGCTAATATTATTATTATATTAAGGAATTATTGTTTTTGTGTGCCCATTATTTCCTCTTAAGTGACTTTACTAATGTTCTCCAATCTTCCATTAACTATTGACCACTGGTAAGGGAATTGGAGGGCTAAAATATATATGAATAATAATATGTATGCATTCACACAATACTACAAACCAAATAACCTAGATTTGTTGGCATTTAAATTAGGTTAACATGTCTGAGACAGAGAGATGACAATAATTATTTGGTACCAACCTTGTTTAGCAGGTTCAATAGTAAAGGAGAGTAGTCAAAATCCCTTCAGACCAACTCTAACACAACACAACTTACTTGAGCATACATATGAATGCGGACTCATACACATATATATATATCTAGTTCCATTGTAGTAAGATAGAAAAAAAGAGAGAAATAAACCTGTTAACTGTATAACTTTTTTAAATTGATGCAGGGCTTCCCAACAGAGAAAAAACATATGCACAAATGTGCATGCACACTGCACACACACCTTAAACTTTGAACCTTGAAAGAGAGTCATCCATGATGACTATGCCTGTTGTTTAGCACACTGGGTGGTCTCCTTCAAAAACTCAATGTGAAAAAATAATGCCTTGCAACTCTACGCCCACTCCTAATCAAATGTCCTGGAGTGCTATTCTGCAAGAGGAGTGGTGCCATCTGCAAGTGGAGTGCTATTCTGCAAGTGGAGTGCTGTGTGCCCTGTTGTATAGCACTTCAGGTTATCTCCTTCAAAAACTCAACGTGAAAGAATAATATTATATATGACCACTCCTAATCATATGTCCAGGAGTGCTATTCTGCAACAGGACAGCTATTCTGCAAGTGGAGTGCTATTCTGAAAATGGAGTGCTATTCTGCAAGTGGAGTGCTGTGTGTGTGATGTCTGTCTGTCTGTCTGTCTGTCTGTCTGTCTGTCTGTCTGTCTGTCTGTCTGTCTGTCTGTCTGTCTGTCTGTCTGTCTGTCTGTCCGTCCGTCGGTCTGTCCATCTGTCCGTCCATCCATCTGTCTGTGTGTGTGGCATCTATCCCACACATAGCCCCAGTTTTGACCCACACGTTACCCCAGCACTGACCCAGCATTGAATTTCAAACATTGGGTTATGGAATTACTCATTAAAATGTGCTCTCTTCCTGAGATGAAATCTGCCTTTACTCATGTATTTATCTTATCACACTGGTGTCTCTCTGTGGGTGTTCTGAGGTGTGTCATCGGTGATTGGGTGGATGGGAGGCTATGGAGCCATTTTGATGATAAATGTAACTGTAAGACTTGTATTACCAACATTACTACTATGTGTGTGCCATATTATTCATTATTGTAGCTCATCCATGCCAATGAAATGGAATAATTTTGAAAGTGTATTTGATAATCCATTATATTGGTGACCCTGAAGCTGTGAAGTCGATCTTCAATGGCTCATGAACATGCTGTAACTCTCCAATTGCCACCCTTCTGGACCACTCAACCCAGAAGCTGGTTTCCACAGGCAGAAGCACAGTTTATCATCAGAGGAATTGTTAGTGATGACACCAAGTATTACTACATCCTAGCCTCCCTGGACCAACACACTGCTGCCAGACTCCTGCACCTCTTGGAAAACCACCTGCAGAAGGCAAATATCAAACTATCAAGGCAAGACTCCTAGATACCTTTGGGTTTTCTGAATTGGAGAGAGCCTCTCAACTACTACATATCCACCCCTTGGGTGCAGCTAAACCATCCAAACTCATGGATGAGATTTTGGCCTTGCTAGGCAATCACCCACCCTGCCTACTTTTCAGACAACTATTCCTGGAGAGACTGCCTGAAGACAGCAGGACTCAATTTGTTGCAGTCAAACATGAAAATTGCAGGGCCATGGCCAAGCAAGCAGACCTGTTCTGGTCTGCAAAAAAGTGGCCACTACTACTAACGCATTGGAGGAACGGGAAGAAACAAATTCTGTCTTTTCCAAGAAGAAACTATCAACCTCTCAACCCAACTTCAAATCAAAATACTGTTTTTATCACTGGAAATGGGGAAAGGAAGCCAAAAGATGTCAAAATCCTTGTGCATGGCCAGTAAAAGAGCAGGCCAGCCACAAGTAATGGCAGCAGTGGCTGGCCTAAAAGATTGCCTACTTTTCGTATTGGATAAGATGACTAAACCACACTTTCTGGTGGATACAGGAGCAGAGGTCAGTGTGGTACCAGCGACAGGATTGGAAAGCAGAACAGTGAAGTCTGGACCAGCTTTGGTGGCTGCCAATGGCAGCAGGATCAAATCTTTTGGAACCAGGAAACTCACTCTTCACTTCAATTCAGGTACTTACCACTGGGAATTAGTTGTGGCTCAGGTGAATAAGCCACTGTTGGGAGCTGACTTTTTAAGGGCTAATAAATTGCTAGTGGATATGGCTAATAAGCAACTTGTGGATGCCAGTACCTATTGCACCTCACCACTTGATTATACTTCCGTGTTAGCTCCATATTTGGGTAAAATTGCTCACCCAGTCAATTAGTACAAGGTGTTACTTTCCAAATATCCATCAGTCACAACCACTCAGTTCCACCAGCATTCTTGCAAACATGGAGTTGAGCACTTTATCACTACCCATGGTCCTCCTGTGTTTGCTAAGGCTAGCTGGTTACCCCCTGATAAGCTCAAGGTAGCTAAGAAAGAAATTTCCAACATGGTTAGTCTGGGCATCATCAGACCCTCTTCCAGCCAGTGGGCTTCACCTTTACATATGGTTCCCAAAACTTCAGGGGGGTGGAGACCCTGTGGGGATTATAGGAGGCTCAACCAAGTCACACTACCAGATTGGTACCCTGTCCCCCATATACAGGACTTTTCAGCACACCTGTCTGGGAAAATCATCTTTTCAAAGGTTGATTTGGTCAGAGGTTACCATCAGATCCCTGTGGCCCAGGAAGACATAGCCAAAACAGCAATTATAACACCTTTTGGGTTATTTGAGTTCTTAAGAATGCCATTTGGCCTCAGGAATGCTGCTCAAGCATTCCAGAGGTTAATGGATGCCACTTTCAGAAACATTCCCTTTGTTTTCACATATTTTGACGATTTATTAGTGGCCAGTGAGAATGAAGCTGAGCATTTGGAGCATCTGAGAATTCTGTTTGAAAGGCTAGAACAGAATGGGTTGGCTGTTAATCCTGCCAAGTGCCAGTTTGGTTGCACTGAGATTGATTTCTTAGGCCATCATGTTACCAAACAGGGAACTATTCCTCTAGGTCAAAAAGTGCAAGCTGTCAGGGAGTTCTCTAAGCCCATAAACATCAGAGGGTTACAAAAATTTGTTGGGATGATTAATTTCTACAACAAATTTTTACCACACTCCGCTAAAATTCTATTTCCCCTGTACCAAGCCATTGGTAAAAACGGAAAATCTATTAAGAAGATCACATGGTCTGTTGATATGGATTGTGCTTTTGATAGGGCCAAAGAGATGCTAGCTAATGCCACTATGCTGAATCATCCTGACCCATCATCACCCATAGCCCTTACTACTGATGCTTCTGACACTGCCATTGGAGCTGTTCTGGAGCAAAAGGTTCAAGGGGATTGGCAACCCTTAGCCTTCCTGAGCAAGAAACTTAAAACAACAGAACCAAAATACAGCACATATGATAGAGAGCTGTTAGCAATATATCTGGGTATTAAACATTTCAAGTACTTCTTAGAGGGAAGGGAATTTGCATTTTCACTGATCATAAACCCCTCACCTTCAGCTTAACTAAAGTATCTGAACCAGGACCTGCTGGACAACAGAGACAATTTAGCTTTATTGCTGAATTCTCTTCAGACATCAGACATGTATCAGGAAAAAGAAATGTTGTGGCTGATGCTCTGTCTAGGCACAGTGTGAATACATTGAGCACAGATATAGATTTTTTTACTATGGCAAAATATCAAATTTCTGAGAATGTCCCTGATGAAGTAGCTAATAGTAGCCTGGTATTGGACTGGGTGCCACTGGGTGACTCCAATATCAAACTATTGTGTGATATCTCTCAAGGAAAACTTAGACCAGTGGTACCAGCTTCTTGGAGAAAAAGAATTTTTGACCTGCTTCATGGTTTATCCCACCCATCTATAAGGAGTACCAAAAAAAATTGTTTCTACCAAGTTTGTATGGCCTCACATGAATAATCAAGTTGGAATATGGGCTAAAACTTGTATACCCTGTCAAACAGCTAAAACAGTTAGACATTCTAAAACGATCCCAGCACACATACCTATTCCAGACAGAAAATTTGATCACATCCATGTGGACATTGTGGGACCATTACCACCCTCCCAGGGATTTCAATACCTTTTTACTGTGGTGGATAGAACAACTAGATGGGCTGAAGCTATCCCTCTCAAAGATACCACAGCAGAGAGCTGCATCCAGGCTCTGATTGGATGGATTTCAAGGTTTGGCATACCTGGTCACATAACCTCAGACAGAGGATCTCAATTCACATCAAGACTGTGGCTGGGTATCACCAAAAGTTTAGGGTACACCTTTCATCACACCACCGCCTATCACCCTCAAGCAAATGGTATGGTAGAGAGGTTCCACAGGAACCTAAAGAAAGCTTTAAAGGCCAGGTTACGTGATAATGATTGGGTCCTAGCTTTACCTTGGGTTATGTTAGAGATCAGGACTGCCCCTAAAGAAGATTTGAACTGCTCAGCTGCTGAAATGGTGTTTGGATCAACACTGCTTGTCCCTGGAGAATTTGTTTCACCACCTCAGAGACAACATGATTCACTTATTAGCAAATTTGTGCCCAAAACTACAGATTTTCATGGTAATTCTGTGCCCAAAACTACAGATTTTCATGGTAATTCTGTGCCCAAAACTACAGATTTTCATGATAATTCTGTGCCCAAAACTACAGATTTTCATGGTAATTCTAAGTGCTCACCAATCAAAGCATTGGATACTGCTGATTTTGTCTTTGTGCGAGTTGACAGGCACAAAACGCCCCTGTACACACCTTATGAGGGCCCCTTTAGAGTAATTGGTAAAAGTGATAAGACACTTACCATTATAAAGCAAAACAAGGAAGAGGTCATATCTGAAACCTGCTTATCTTCATAATCATATCAAACCCTCCCCCTCACAGTCGACACCTTCCCCTGCAGTGGCCCCATCCTCCTCCTCACCACCACCACCACCAAATCGAATCTCCTCCTCACCACCACCACCACCAAGTCGAATCTCCTCCTCACCACCACCAACTCCTATTCCGGCCTCAACCAATGCCCCATATACCACAAGATATTGCAGAATCCTTAAACCTACCTAGTGCAGTTCTGGTGGGGAGTTGTGTAGTGGACTAACTTAACTGGTCATTGATTACAATCGTTGCCTTGTGTTGATTCATGTTGACATTATGTATTATCATAACTAATAACCATAAGCCACACACCACACACCCTGACATGATTCGAACATGCAACAAGCACAATTCAATGTCACAAGCCACACACACACAATCAACCATGTTGTGCTCTTACTATTTAAGCTCATCCATGCCAATGAAATGGAATGATTTCGAAAGAGTGTATTTGATAATCCACTATATTATTGAGTTATTACTTTATTATTGTAATTTGTTGATGGAATGTGTACCTCATTATTTAACAGGAATAACTCTTTGGTGTTCGTTATCATGGTTTACAATGTGAGACCATAAAATATTAATATTTGGGGGGAAAATCCTTTAGTGATTAGGTCTCTCTAGGCCAAATCTCAACCTGAGAGCATATCAATGCATGTTTCTGTCTGTTGGACATCCAGTGACTTAATTATTGCAAGCGAAGCTGCATGGGCAGTTAGTACATATCAAACATTCATTATTGTAATAATTCAACTAAATGGTAATTAATGCTACTATTTTGGTAACTATTGGAGATAGGCCTGGAGTATGATAATTGCCAACTGAAATATCTATATCATATTGTGCATTGTAACAGTCCAATTTCCTATCTGCACCTTAACTTATAAATATATATGATGTTTCTGTCATTGCCATGCACTATGTCGAATGATTAGCTGTGAGTGCAGTTTGTCAGGCATTTGTTTAAGCTTGTCCAAGAAGACAAGTCCAATCTTATAAGTTGAACTAACCATTCTTACAACAATAATGATATACTGATGATATGATTTATGTGTTTTGTGCGTTATATACATAATGTGAGTGTGATCAGTTACTAAGTCTAGCTGTTTTACACTTTCCACTATTTATACTTTCCATGTTTATACCACGTATACCCGTTGACAGTGGTATCTATGTTGGCATAGGCAGCCCACATATCACTCATGTGACTGCCTGGATGAATGTACCTCAGTATCAAAGCATCCAATGTTAGAGCTCCACCCTGTAACTGCAGTTAACACTAGCTCCGCTCCCTACCTGAAGTTGGCACATGGTCTGCCTTGCACCTACACCTATGCACTTTGACTTGGATCTCTGCATACCTGTGGTATGATGCACACTTTGATAGAGTTGAAAGAGGAAAGAGTGAGTCTGCAATTTTTCCATGTTTGCCACTTTCGTACCAAATTCGAAGCTCCGCTTTAAAAAAAAACTTAACCTCTCCTATGATGGCTTCATTGATGTGACGGAGAGGCTTTCAACTAATAGACACCAAGCAGTTTTGCACTGCCATTTTTTCAAGAAGAAATGGTAAAAGAAAACAAAAATGGATGGGAGTCCACTGATGAATTAAGTCAAATATAATTTGGTTTATTTGCAAATAGTGGTTTAATTAGAGAAGCTGCAATGAGAACCTGTAATACATAATTATATCTGATAGAGGATATAGAATTGATACCTTTGGTAATTTTGTAATGCAAGTTCAACCTTAACTTGACAATCAAATGAAATACCTGGAATGACATCATCACGAGGTGAAAAAAAGAGTAATTAGGAAAGATTAAGTGGGAAAAGTGTGGAATTATAAACTAGGGATGGGATAATGAAATAAGGGTGGGGTAGTGAACCACACACACAGACAGCATGTACATAAAGATAGAGAGAGCACAGAGACACACACACATTGACAGCATCATTCAGACAGAGACAAACAGCAAATACAGCAGTACACACACAGACCACTCATATACAAAGAAGAACAGTACACACACTCACACTCAAACAGAGGGACAGACACCACATACACACACACACAACACACGTGGATCAGTGCTGGAGCTACATGTGGTTCAGTGCTGGAGCTACTTGTGGTTCAGTGCTGGAGTTACATGTGGTTCAGTGCTGGAGCTACTTGTGGGTCAGTGTTGGGGCTACATGTGGTTCAGTGCTGGAGCTACTTGTGGGTCAGTGCTGGGGCTATATGTGGTTCAGTGCTGGGGCTACATATAGTCAGTGCTAGGGCTACATGTGGTTCAGTGCTGGGGCTACATGTGGTTCAGTGTTGGGGCTACATGTGGTTCAGTGCTGGAGCTAGGTGTGGGTCAGTGCTGGGCTATATATGAGTCAATGCTGGGGCTATGTGTGGGAAATGCACCACACACACAGACAGACAGAAAGACATACGCACAGACAGACACATATACGAAGACAGACACACACAGAGACAAACACACACTTCCTGTTTTCAAAAAAAAAGGGCCAAAAATAGTATTTTTTCCAGACAAACCATTCGTGCTGCAGACCTAAAACTTGATATGCATACAAAATATGGCTCAGATATTAATATGGGGTGTGTCCCATCTGGCCACAACTCTTTCTCTTGGTGTGTCAGGTTAAAAATATTTCAAATATTACTTCAGAAAAAACTTGAATCAGGTAATTATATCCACAAACTTATATATATATATATATATATATATATATATATATATATATATATATATATATATGGAACCAGTGTAGTAAGGGGAACATATAAAGTATATCTATATGACCACACCCCTTCATTTTTTTTCCAAAACAACCAAAAATGATATTGTGGCCATATAAACCCTTGGAGCCTGCAGACCTAAAACTTGGTATGCATACACAAATTGGCTCTGGGAATAACATGGCATTGGTCCCACCTAGCCACATCTCTTCTGGAAGAAAAATATAAATAAAAAATATTGAAAGTAACAATGTGGAGGTCCTGTGGTGTATCAATCAAAAAAAATTTTTAACTTGGGTTTTTTTTTTTTTTTTTTTGTTTTTTTTTTGTATTTTTTTTGTAGTTTCAGAAATGCAGCTGCTGCCTGTAGTATTCTCTCTCTCTTCCTCTCCCTTCCTCTCTCTCTCTCTCTTTCTCTCTCTCTCCCTCTCTCTACTCCTCCATACTTCACCTAGTACAATTCTTCTTCAAACAAGAAAGGGGAGGGGGGGGGGGGCCTAAAACTGCTGCAACAGCCAAAAACCTGGGTTATGGGCATGAATAAATAAATGAAAAAATTATAAATTTGGCAAGGTATACTTAAAAAATTGGAAAAAATTAGTTAATTAAAAAATTTTTTTAAAAAGAAGATAAAAAAATTAGTTCAAAAATGTCTTCTTCCACCAATTCATAGAATATTAACCAGAATAATACTAGATCATAACAACCAATAAATACATTTTAAACAAGTAATGATATTTATAAGAAATAAAATAATAAATAAAAAGAAAAAAAAATAGAAGGAATGGAATATTGAAAGTAACAATGTTAAAAATGTGTAATTACATCCACTCTAAATGAAATAATAAATTTAAAAAAAAATTAAATTAAAAATATAGAAAGAAATGCTCTTAAGGATGTGTAACTATACCCATTCAAAATAAAATAATAAATTTTTAAAAAATGCATGAAAAATATTGAATGTAGCCACTATACTCACTCAAAATATAACAATAAATAAAAAATAAAAGAGAATGAACAAAAAATATTGAAAGTAGCAATGTTGAGTATGTGTAATTACACCCATTTATGGCTGTCCAGAAATTAGGTCAAAATACACTGGAGACCACATAAGACAAATTTCAAACTCATTTCACCTCCAGCCATGCAGCTACTAGAACTACAACAAACAACAAACAACAATCAACAAAAACAACCAGGGCATATAAAGTGGGGTGAGGGGGGCAGAGTGGACAGTGAGCTATCCCATGAATGAACACATGGAAGTATCAGTGAGGAAAATGTCCTTTTCCACACACAAATCAAACAAAGAATTTGGACAAAATTTGAAATCCCCCCCCCCCCACCCCCCCCACTACATCATGACCAGTGTCTAGAGCTGGATTAGAAAATCAATAATTGGAAGGAAAAAAAAAAGAAGAAGCAAACTGGAGGCATTCACAATAGCTGTAGAAACACTGTTGTGGAAGTCATTTATCCAATTAATACAATTGAGCAAAAGAATTAACTTGAAACTCTTCTAATGCCTTTTTCAATTATGACTAAGATAATGTTTGATGGGCCAAGTGCTTTGATCATTGCAAGCAAAGCTGCAGATAGGCCTCTGGTTAAGGATAATGTTTGTTGGACAAAGAACCTTGATCATTGCAAGTGAAGCTTCAAACAGGCCTCTGGTCTACTTTATCTTTAAAATACCATACAAAAATATAAGAACCTTTCTTCAGGGCAGACACATCCTTCATCAAGATGGTTTTTAGTCAAAACAGTTCTTTCTCTTCATCATTATTATTATTTTAATATTTGAATCCTAGGATCCAATGAAATGGTGAAATGGGATTCTGTGTATAGCACTGGTACTTACACTAGTTTGAATAAAAAGATGATCCAAAGTTATATTTGGTTCCAGTACTTGGGTATTGTCATGGGTCAACTCCTAACATAGGCCTAGTCCAGCCTAGGATTACTCCAACAGACAACAATTATGATTTTGTTTTCATGTTCACCTCATGGTTACATGTAATAGGTAATGTTATTATGTGTTATGATTTTGTTTCCAGTTATATCTTATATTTATATTAGTTTATGAGACTCTATGGAACTCTAGTATATTGGACTTCACTGTGTGTATATAATTATAAGTGATGTAATGTATTCAGGCTGGCTGGGTATAAAAATCCATTGCAAGTCACTGGAAGACAGGCCCATCAAAGTTGTTATGAGTTATTAAAATTTAAGTTAAACATGTCCTAAATTTCTTTGGTTAGCTTAAGGGATAACTTGTTACTGGTGAGAACTCTGGTGGCAGCAAGTACCAATAGGGATAATGATGTGTGTGTGTTTTTTCCCCTCCTAATACACATGTTCTACTAGAGTTGTTTGTTCCTGTGTACCTGCAGGGATCACTACTGCACTGTCCAGCATGTGGTGATTGTATTTATCAAAATTATTGAAATATTATTTATTTCATTTATTCATCACAACAGTGACAACAAGCAGGACTGTAAACATCAACATGAGAGTACATGACAAGATATATAATGACTGTTTTGCACAGTAGGAAAGGATCCATTCAGCAAGCTACACTCTGTTAGCATGAGGAGGGAAGTAGTGACTGATGTACTGTCAGAATATCTGTCCCTTCTCCAGGGTTATGTTATGGGAGTTGTGATGATCTCACTGAACAGAACAGTAATAATTTTATTGTTACCAACAGATCAAGAAATGTATATAGGTAAGGATAATGAAATTACATTTATATCTCCTCCATTTTGCTATGCTGTAGATCTTGGATTATTCTTTAGTGTTGGAACTGGGAATCTTCAGATATCTGTAATATTTGTATATATGAGGTTCATTAATATTCATGATGTCATTAGTGTTGTATTAATTAAATAACTGAGAAATCATTGAAATATCAATACAATGTAATTGCAGTTCATAATAAAATTAATAAAGTAAATCTTCCTTAATTTTCCTAAATTAATAAGTATTTATTTAAATTACATGTCCTTTGCTTTGAAAACAACTTCTGTACTCTTCTTGGCTGTAAAACAGTATTAGATCTTTTCCTTTTTTTTTTGTCCTTGCCATAACAGAGAGACATTTCTTCATCACCTCTGCTGCTCTACTTATAGAGAGTCCTCCTCCTCATCACCTCATCAGAGCTGTCTAACTCCTGTTGTGTAGCAGGTGCAATACTATAAATCTAGGGGTGCATTGTTGCATCCATCCTTGTCCAATTGCTCACTGTTTGTGTCCCTCAGATCTTACTGTCAACACTTTTCTTCAATTTCAACACTGTAAACCAATTTTTTTTCTATTTAAAGCTAAACTGTATGATCCTATCAGTTTTATCTGAAGCCTATGATATCTCATTTCCCAGTTTTTACTGTAAGAACAATTCTCTTTTTTTTACACTTGTTTTATATATATATATATAATTTTAATTCATTTTTTTCCCCTTTTTTTAACTAATACAGACTGATTTATCTCCTCATAAGCTAGACAACAAATGTGGCCAGAGGCATGCTGGTTGTCAGCTGTATTGATACAATTGGGGTTAGGGTGAGGGAATCAATTCAACTAAATTTAACTAGCTCTTTGGCACAGTAAAATGAACATACCCATCTACATCAGGATATCAAAGTGATCTACCAAGCCATATATCTGCAGCTGCCAAAAGTTCATCATGGCTCACTCACTCACTGGAGGCTACAATTTTTTTCCTTGCATATTTTTTTTGGCAGAAACAATACTAAATCATTATTCATTTGTTAATTTCAAGGTTACAAAATCAAGTCTCAAAAGCAATTTTTTTTTTTTGGTTTTTTTTTTGGTTTTTTTTTTTTGTTTTATCTTACCAATTCTGATTTCTTGATGTTTTCTTTTCCTTCTTTTTTTTCTTCATTTTTATTTCAATTCTTATTCCAATTTTTTTCCCCTCAATGGCTATAAACATTACTTTTTGTACTGTATATTTTCTGGTGTGACTGCAGTCCTCAGTACCTTCACCAACCTGTATTTGTTACATATCACAAGTATGTAACATATTTATGGCTCCATTGTCTACAAAGAAATTTTGCAATTATCCTACTATGCCAATTACCTTGTGAGTATCATTTATATGCTGAAATTTTTTGTGTTTTTCAAGGCTCATTTATGTTCAAATGTTTGTAATAATTAATCTTTGCTGTACTGCATATTTTTTTTTTATATGTTTAACATTGATTTTGTTACATGTACCAATACTAAAAAAAAAAATGTATATATATATGTTTAATATTAGGAAACATTTGACTTATTCTTGTAGAGTGGTATTGTAGAGGGGCCCATAATGCTGTTTTTATAGCCCTGGCTGCAAAGGGCTAATAACTTATGACATTACTCAAGGAGGCCATTTTTTGATTGTTTTCATGCATTATTAATTTATTTCCTTAATACATAGCAATAACTGTTTATGTGATTTAGATTTGGGAAGAAGGAAAGGTATAATTGATACTGGAGCAGTGATCCAGGCCAACTTTAATGTAATTACAAGCCTTGAGAAAAAGTAAGAATATAAATAGCAGCTTGTGGAATTCCATCCTTGGATGACTTCAAATTAGGCTTCAGTTGTCAGTTAGTTACTATTACCTTTTGAATAATTACATTATCTCTATATGCCATGCCATAAAATTTTATACTCACCAACCACTTGCATCTAAATTGGGTTAACAAATTAATGAAAAACAGGACCCTATTTTTATTTATAGCAAGTAGTGATTGAAAGACCCTTTACCTAACATAACTGTATATGTGTTCCATAGGGAAAGGATCTGCATTGCTCAAGAGTCTAATTAAAGACTCACCTTAATATACAGCAATGGATGTGGTAGTAAAGTGCCTGGTGAATCTGTGGAAGGAGATCACCTGCAGTGTCTGCCAGAACATCTACCGGCTACCTATGGTTTTGCCATGTCTACAATTCTGCTGCACAGTATATTCTCATGATAAAGCTCAGGGCAGGCAATGAACAGCTATCCCCTTGCCCTGGTTGTTGAAAGGAGGCCTCCTTCACTGACGGAAGTGAGAACACCCTCCATACTGCTGTCCTCATCAACCAATTGAAGGACCAGTACACCCAGCTGGAGAATGCTCTCAGCAAGGTGTTTGTGAGGTCTCTGAAACAGCTCTATATGGCCAAAGGTAAGATATTTTCTCTTCCTCTCATCCCTTTCCTCAGGACACCATAAAGGACTAAAAGAAGGAAGAAAAAAATTAGTTGCACCCTATTGCGATGTTGAGCCAAGTTTAGCCATCCTGCTGCCAGATTAACATTTTCAACTCATTACAGTCACTAAAAAAGTATTCACCTTACCAATGGAGAGAACAAATATATTTTTCTATAATTTGGTAATTTTTGTTTTGTTTTGTTTTGTTTATCCCCTATCACACCATACCAGATGCTTGGTTCTGCAGGGCTAAAAAAAAAAGAAGAAAAGAAATGGAAGGTAAAGGTAGGCTTTAGCTAATCTTACTTAGAGTGTGTTTACATAATTGTGGTTTGTAGTATTCATAATGTAGTTCGGTGGCTGGTTCTCATGCATATAAAGGCACTTTTTTTAAACTTCTATATAATCAGAGAGTATGGTATTCAGACCCTCCAACTCACCCACATCTAGAGGAAGTCACCCTCATTTTTTCATTGTCACCCGCTCACCCCCCATAATGTTTGAAATCTCCCTCATTTTCCCACTAGTTCGATCTTTGTTTCTGTTTCACAAGTCTGAAGTGCCAACAGGGATATGATGTAAAATGCTTGAGTATCCATGGCAACATTCTGGTCCATCAATGTAATGCACAGAATGAGTCTAATAATATAAAGACGGACTAAGTTTGCACATGCACTGAAGGCTCCGTCCACTTTTCAGTCCCATGCAATAGCCAAATTATTTGTAGAGCAATTTGTGCTACCAACCTAGTCATTCTTGCTGTGGATGTGGATGAAACTGACTGTGCTGGAGGAGGCTGGGGCTGAAACTGATTTGGACACTGACAAGGAAAGTGAGTTATTGAGGTGGATATAAATCCAATCAGGGGCAGCTTGTTAGCGCTTAAATTGATGTATATACTTCATAGTGAAATTGATATAGCTATACTCCTAGCTCTTGGTGCTTGTTATAAGGATTGATTCCCTAACATTCACTGTCTCCTAATAATTGCTTGCATACTATGTATTTCTAGTGCTGAGGCAGAAGGATGATTTTCTCTTTTGAGAAGAATAAAGACCTATTTGAGGTCCACTATAAGTGATTAGTGTTTGTCAAATATATCTGCCATTGCCATATACTGTGGGCATTTCCTTCATCAAGGAGCTTCTGGTATAATATAGGAAGGAACACCACTTCAGGCAGAGTTAGGATGATATATTTGGATGAAGTTTGTCAGGAATTTGTTCTAGACTTTTCCATGTTTATTTGTTTGACAAATGATATATTATGATATGATTGTATGTTCTGAAGTGTTGATATCGATTATTTTAATAATGGTATTCTGATGATATAAATTTTGGGTGCTGGTGCAATGGCTACTATATGTGGTGTGGTCATAATTTGTACATGTGGTTAAAGTTGTATCTACACCACCCACTTTTAATAATTGCAAGATCTGTCCCTGCTTCTTAGTTGCAATCTGGGGCTTTCTGAATTAACTATATTTTCAATTTTCAATATATTTTTTCATCATTTTACACCCCCCCCCCCCTCCTTCCTGGAAACTAATCAAAATAATAATAAATGATTTTTAAAAATCCCTGGCAATTACAATAAAAAATAAAATAATTATCGTAATAAAAATTGATACAGCATTATTCAAATAATTAAGTTTTATTCAAAACATTAATGTCAATTCTTTTGAATTTGCCTTATCCTTTAGCCATGGACCTGAAAACAAATTATAAAAACAGGTATAGAAAGAATTACAATGTCATGCAGGAAATGTGCTTCACCATGAAGTTGTACTACATTGTTGTATGACAGATAAAATATTTAGATTGAAAAAATATATATATGAAAACCACAAACCATTGCGCAATCTCCCTCATAAATTTTGTTGGAGGTTGGAAAGCCTGGGTATTACTCTCTAAGTAGGGATGATCACCAAAATATATGGCAGCCTCATTGACTAATAGAACATGAAAGCTTCACTTTCTCTGCTACCACTCAAACCTAGGCCACAAACTCACCTGCAGTCCATGTAAACTGCAACACAAACTACCAGGATAGTTTCTGTCCTCCAAATCAATAGCTAAAGTAGCGAGCATAGACTTGTCAAAATAACTAAATGTTCTCCATCTTTCTTCTTATTATATTTCCTTAATTTCCAGGGCTTGAGCCTAGCTGGCTACAGCAAATCATGCAATAGTTATACTAACAGCTTACTATTTCTTTGGACTAGGTCCACAATCTCTTCATTTGCTTCACCATGCTAATAAACTATTGAAGTATATCCCAAACTAATAGCTACAGCGTTAAGTTGAAGCTGTCATTTTGACCACCAATTCGTCTATGCGCACAATTTAAAACAAGTTCATGCAAGGAGGCTATGATTATAGCCTTGAATAAAATTATAAAAGGGGATGCAGTCCCAACATTCAGATATTTAAAAGAAAATTCAGCAAGTCTCCCTACTGCTACCACCACCAGAGCTACACTTCAAAAACTTGAATGTGAGCTAAATTTTTTAGCTAAATTTGTAACAGTTAGCCATATCATTGGTATAGCTAGCTAACTGTTACTTCTTTCTGCATCTGGCAGTGACCTCTCTGAAGCTCTACACTGCTGACAGTGAGTCTCTCTCCCTCTCTCTCTGAAGCTCTAAACTAGCAACAGCAGCATCTACTACTGCTAATACTATTATTAGAGCCACATAAAAATATATATATTTGACAGTGTACAAAAACTGAAGGAAACATTGAAATAGAAAAAATATCTTTGAAATAAAACTGGTAAGTAGGGATGACATGTCAGCAAAAAGTGCAGAAGCAAAAATTCTATGACAGTGCATGTTGCAAAATTCCCTACTTCACTGATTCCACATTCTCATGTAATGTGTGAGGTGTGATGCCGAAAGACTGCCACCTCTTCATTTTGCTCCTAGCTAGCTCATGTACAATAATTACTCTTAGTTCACAGGAATTTCTCAACACAACACAGACTATCACACTGTCGTTTAGAATTCTAAGGTCAGAGGAATCAGTGAAGTAATGAATTTTGTAACATGCATGTCATAACATGAACTGAACTGTTTTACTTATTGTTATTACTATAGCACTGAGTATATTAGTTATTGTGGTATTGTTTCATTCCTTTAGTGTATTGTGGTTAATGTTACATCCTGTTAGTTCTTTTTATATCATCAATGCACAACTCATAAAGTGTTGTCTGTTGGTTGTCAGTTGATTGTCTTTATCTTTGGATTGTGAATTGACTTTATGATATTTTAACAAGACTTCATTGATCTTGATTTATTTGAATAACTAAGTTACAAGTTATTACAATGCACTATCACAGAATTCTTGTTTCTGCACTTTTTGCTAACATGTCATCCCTACTTACCAGTATTATTTCAAAGAAATATTTTTTTGCTATCACTTGTGTTAGTTGGTTTAGTTAGAGCATGCACAGACATTAAGGCATGTAGAACATCATTTTGGCTCTCCAGTGAAGTTCTTAATTGACAATACATTATTAAACCAATAAAGCTGAAAGAAACAATAATTACTTATTTTTGGTCAAATCCCTTGGGATATATTTACTTAGAACAGGGTTGACATGTTAT
This sequence comes from Lycopodina hypogea, assembly GCA_963969325.1. NCBI lineage: Eukaryota > Metazoa > Porifera > Demospongiae > Poecilosclerida > Cladorhizidae > Lycopodina > Lycopodina hypogea. Next base: position 2,223,209 of record OZ017792.1, on the reverse strand, counting down.
CTTAATTGGCCCAAATTCCATCAACTTATTTGGGAGGATGAAGTAGCTAAAACTACTTAATGCCTCATCAAGTTTTTTTTTGTCTTCTGAAAAGTTTCATAGTAGCTAGCCTATACTGTTCCCATGCTCTAAGATTACATAAAAGTTTCATTTGAATTGAGTGCCCACAGTGACACATGACATAGCTAATAAGCAGTTGCACACCACACTATGGAAGGTGCATACTAAAGGAAAGGATCATGGTTGGGCTAATAATGAAGTGTTTTATAGTGTGACATAAATTAGTAGCTGCATGCCAACATTGCAAAGGGAGGGATTGCAATTTGAACTATGTGGCTAGCCATATAGGAGAAGAGTGAAAATATATTTCCCCTAACAGCTGTTAAAAAATAAGTCCTGGGCTTCCTATCAGACCTGTTTTGTTCCTGTGGTTTACTTAATAATTGCAACACATCATGAGGATATATACATGATAAATAATACCAATCCATTTGTAGATGGATGATAAGGTGCAGATGTAATGTGTCTAATTCTATTAGCTTGCATAAACTTCTTAAACTCATCACTTGTGAAGGATGGTCTGTTATCAGACACAATAGTTCATGGTAGTCCATGTGTGGAAAAAACAAACCTCAATTTCTCAACTGTCTTTGAAGTAGATATAGATCAAATGATCTGCACATCTAACCACTTTGAATGTGAGTCAATAATGATAAGATACATGTGACCCATGAATGGTCCAGCAAAGTCAATGTGTAGTCTACTCCAAGGTTGAGATGGACATTCCCAAGGGTGAAATTGTGCTACAGGAGGTGATAGACTTGTTACTTGACAGCTTGAACAGTTCCTGACCACTTCCTCTATGTCAGCATCCATTCCTGGCCACCACACATAACTTCTTGCCAATGCTTTCAACTTGCTTACACCAGTGGGTGTTTCATGGAGCTCCTCTAGCACTAGTTTACGGCCCTGAGGTGGTATAACTACTCTAGCTCCCCACAAGATACATCCTTCAAACAAGCAAGCTAAGCTCTTTCACTATGAAACCATATGGCTTGAACTCCTTTTCAGATTTTTCTGTGGCCAACCACTCCTCAGGTATTTCTTGACCTAGGATAAGATAGGATCTCTATCTGTCCACTACCTGACCTTGTCTGAACTGGCTACTGTGGTTGAGAAGTGGTTCACAAGGTGCACCAGATCACCAGGTAAACAATCTGAAGATGTGGTTTGTGGTTGAGGAAGTCTGCTTAAGGCATCTGCATTTCCTATAAATCTGCCAGACTTGTATGTGATAATATAATGGTAAGCACTCAGTGTCAGATCCCATTTCTGAATTCTTGATGAAGCCGAGGGTGGTATTCCCTTCTTTTCTCCAAAAAGATGTACTAATGGCTGGTGGTCAGACTCAATAAGAAAATGTTTACCACACAAGTAATTATGGAATTTCTTTACTTCATAAATAACAGCAAATGGTTGCAAGACTTAGTACCTACACCAATTCTACTGCATCCAGTTACTGTGGGATGGCGACAACTGGAGGATGGCCACTATGTTCCAGAAGTCTCAAAAGTTCTAGCAGCACCAGAGGCTATGGTGGAACTTGTGAAGTGTTCCTGTGTCGCCAGTAAGTGCAGTGGAAGGTGCTCTTGTAAAGCACATAATTTAGTCAGTGCAGAGCTCTGCAAGTGTGAAGGAGCTGAGGACACATGCAACAATGTTGCAATTGATCAAAATTCAAGTGATGACAGGAAAATGAGGACTTGGATGACTGGTGGCCATCTTGAATTTTTGCAACTGTTTATGAATAAAAAAATTGGAAACAGCTTTTTTTTGTGTTCATTGTAAACTTAGGAAGTAAAAAATTACAAGTTTCTAGATTCTATATGAAAAGTTGACTAAATTACACAATGACACACACTAGGTAGTAGACTTTAACTTCAACCAGACCCATGGATGTTGATGCGTTCACCAGTGTATGTCCTCTGCATGACCTCAGATTTCTGGAGAGGGAACTGACTTGATTGAGCAATCTTGTGGTAAGTTGCCATGTTGATTAAGGACAATGCTGCACCAGTGTCTAACTCCATAGATAATGGAACTGTATTTATGGTAAGCTCTAGAGTCATGGCTCCTGGACTCTTCTTGTCCTGCACAGTAAACAAGGAATAAAAGTTTTCTCTCTCAACAGTGTCTAAGTGATTAGTTTACTTGGAATATTTACTTCCTTGCTTGGCTCTGCATACCTTTGCCATATGTCCACGCTTCTTACAGTGAAAACATTCTGTTTCTTTGAACTTAGAGACATTAGCTTGATGTTCACCACCACAGTGATAATAGGTAAGCTTGGGTGATCTACCATTCTGCTGTTTACTTCTAGTGATGGAATCTGCTGGAAAATACTTTTTCCTCCCATCCTTGCTAGAATTCCAGTGGATACCCTGATTGGTAGCATGACTGGAACCACTAGCCTGCTTCATATCTTAACTGCCTTAAGCTGCTGCTTACATAGCTGTAGCTAACTCCAAAGCCTTCTGATATGTTAAAACCTTTTCTGCTAGCAAGCACCATCGAATGCTGTCCTGTTGCAGTTGAATGCTGTCCTGTTGCAGTTGAATGCTGTCGTGCTGCAGTTGAATGCTGTCCTGTTGCATTCCGCAGACAAGGCGATCTCGGAGCATATCATCCAAGATGTCTCCATAAAAACAGTGCTCCGTCAAAGCTCTTAGCGCAGCAACATATTTGGCTATAGTTTCATAAGGTTCTTGAATGAACGAATTAAACTTGAAGTGCTGAGCAATAAGTGATGGATTGGGGTCGTAATGGTCCTGCAAGATCTTTATGAAGTTCTCATACTGCTCTGCATTCATCTTCTCTGCACCAGCTAAACTTTAAAGTAACCTGTATGTGGCTGGGCCACAGGCTGACAGTAATATAGAGTGTTTCTTGTCATTATCTACGATCTCATTCGCAACAAAATAGTGCTTCAACCGCTAGTGTAAGACCTTCAATCTTTCCTGCTTTGATCATTAGCTGTAACTGTACCATGAATAGACATAATTGCCTATAGAGTTTATCCTCCCATTTTATCTTAAGTTTATTCTCCCAGTTTACCTTGAATTTATCCTCCCAGTTTATCTTGAGTTTATCCTCTTGCCAGTTGTTGCATCTGCCCTTTTTGGCTTATGATACTGCATGCTATTACAGCCTGGTATAACTTAGTCACCCATTCAACTTGACTTATTCATTGAATGACTTATAGACTGAACAACTGAAGTGAAGTGATATGAAGTGCATCGCATTATAATATCCGGATTATAGGAAATTCATCTACTAAAAGTGAGATCTTTGTCAAATACCGTATTTTTGCAGGGCAAATTTCTCCAAGCAGTTCAGCAAGAATTTTATTTGAATTTCTTGATCGACTTGTGGAGCTTCCAAATACCTTCTCACCAACTATAATAGAAGCATATCTGTAATAAGTTGAGTTAATTTCATAATTACTGGAAGTTGGATGCAAAGCAGTAACAAGCTGAACCAGTGCATCCATTTCAAAAGAATCTAAAGCAGATCTTGTAAAATAGTGAGTAAGTTTAAAATCAATGGGATCATTAAAAGAAACTGAATCACTTTGTAAAATGCAACATTATTTCTTTGAATATGCATTAAATCGTAAAATTCCTCATCAAATTCAACAGGCAGTGGTATTTTCATGACCAGTGTCTGACAAAAAGCGTTTCCTCATTTGAATTTCCATTGATTTATTATTGGTAGCTGTCCAAGGATACTATTAAACCTCTTAAATGCAAAAAGCCAGGAATTGTTTAGTGGTCCATAATCGAATATATATTCATGAAGGTGACAACTCATGTGCATATTTAGGGTAACTATTTCTTTTCCGAACAATCTTTCAGTTCTTTGACAAAATTGAAGTAACAAGGCATCTGCAAGAGCAACTTATCTTCTTTTTTTTTTAATACAGGCTTGCAGAGAATTCTACAAGCCAAAACGAGATGATGCCAGCACTCTAAATGTTCTGATGATAGAAGACCATTTAAACGAATAATTGAATAATGTAAAAACTAGTTTTTATACTGATCAGTAGTAAAGCTATGGAAAGAAGACCCAATTTTTTGAAGGAATTCTTCCAATATCTGATGGGACACACATCATATCAATGCGTTTTTGAAGAGTAACAAGATCAGCCTCTGAAAGAATCTGTCTGCCAATGAAACTTTTTTTGAGAAAAAAATTTCTCTAACCCCAAGAATAAATTATGCATTGGGTCAATTACCAACATAATTGGTGCATCAAAGTATGGGAGATCATGTAGTGACGAATAACAGACACCAACCTCTGTTTCAGTTCAGCTGAGTTCAGTCTTAGATCAGCAGTGAGATAACTTTTCAACATTTTGTCTGTGAGATTTATTAGTACCAGGATTCCATGTTTCTCTCTGAAGCCCTGAGAAGTCAAGACCATCTGCATTTAATGGGAAGAATTTGGAATTTTTTGAACAACCAAGGTGAGCATTGTGCCCTAAAAACCCACAAAACTTTCTTCCTACTGGAAGGTCACATGAGCAGCAAATTATAGCACAGTGTACTACCTTTCTCTCACAATGAACACTAAGTTCCACTCCTTCCCAAAACTTCTAAAGATCTTGTATCAAGGAGTCTATGTATGAATTGACATTGAACTTAGGTTCATTAGGACCTGGAATAATTTCAATTAGGTAAATATTTTCTAGCTTATAGCTAGTTTCCCAGAAAGATTGAAAATAGACAAGTATATTGCACCCACTGAATGAGAGAGATGCTTGTATGGCTGAAACCAATCCATACTGATCATGAAAGCATACAAATTATCTTCCAACACAAATGGCTTCCCAACATAATCCAAAAATCTTTTCTGCACAGGACCATCACATACACCACCCAGAAAATTATCAGGCATATTTCGTGATTTCCAAAATGCAGAGTTCTTTGTGAACTCAGTATTTGAAAGAACATGTTCCAAAGATGTTTGGAGATTGATATAACAGTATGTCTGTAGTTAATGTTCAATGGACTAGAATTGTATTGTGTTGAATTTTGTTAGTCTCTGAGTTTTGTTTGTCTACAGCAATATTCTGCTTTGACTTAATGTTTGGATGAGTTGAGCATCTCAGCAGGAGTGCTTTTTGTTTGTGTGAATGCATATGCGTTCAAATATCTGAATGTGTGTGGTTTTTAACATACTATTATTATTATGGTTAGAATTTATTTTACATGGCAGAGAATTGTTGAAAGGGAGTCTGAATTTCTGAGGATGTCTTATGCAGAAGCAGACTGAGCAAAATGGAGGAAGGTGTTGGTATCTGGACTTATATCCAGTGATGATAGTGAGGAGAAAGATGGCAAAGGTGTTTTGATTGTGAGGGAACTGCCCTGGAGAAGTGAAAAAGTCACAGCATTTTATGAGTAATTGGATGCTGCACATGATGCAAGGAAGTTCCAGTAGGCAGTCCTGCAGACTGAGCCTCATCCAAGAAAGGGAATACTATCAAAATGAACCACTGTCAATAACCTTCCAACGTGGGCCAAAAAATCCATTTAATTATTTTGTTTTTGAATTGACTAAATTCAAATTATTTTTCCTCCTGAACTGAGTTATCATTCATGAATTGACTTATTATTGTTCTTGAATTGACTTTCATTGTCATTCTCTAATTGACTTTCGTTATTATTTTATTTGACTCAATCTTCTTGACTCAACTTCATTTATGTGTTCTTGAATCGACTAAATTGTTATTGTACCTGAATTGACTCTTGTTCTTGTAATTCTTGAATTGACTTTTTGTTCTAGAATTGATTTTATTGTTATTCTTGAAATGACTTCAGTTGTTCTTGAATTGATTTTCTTGTTGATGGATGAGCTATTTCAATAACAGTTCTTCCTTAATGAACATGAAGACATTCGTGTGATCTTTACCTATCCACTGGCCAGGACAACTTCACATGATCCTTGCCTTTCCACTGGCCAGGACATTTCACATGATCCTTGCCTATCCACTGGACAAGACATTTCACATAATCCTTGCCTATCCACTGGCCAGGACATTTCATGTGGTCCACCAATCCTCTACCCAACAGATGTACTATCTTAGCTTATACTGCAGTAGTTCTTTCCACAAGCAAGGCTGCATGCACACACTTAATGTATACTCAATAATCAAGAACGATACTCAATGTGTCAACAAAAGCAATACAATACTGGATCTGGTGATATGAAATAAAACCATGGCATTTTAAAGTGTACACTCAGTAATTATGACATGACAGGAAATGATATAAAACCACAAGTATGTAAACTAACAAAAACAATAACTAATTCCATACTACAATGAACAAGGTCAATACATCACAATAAGTACATGGTAAAGTCACTTCAATTTCCTCACTGGTGTATGGACTAGTCCTTGTCAGGTAAAAGGTCATACCACTCATAAAACATCTGAAGCAGCCTCAGGTTTTCAATCCACTCCTTAATGGAGTAAGGGAATTTAGAAAGATCTAAAGAGGTGCATTACTCTCATATCATGCCCTAGAACACACTGAGAGATTAATCAAATAGTGATTTGTGTTCATTTCTATTAAAACTCTCCGCTGCTGCAGCAATATTTCTCTCCAACATAGTAGATAGCAACTGTAGTCACCAAATTATATTCACCATTTCCTATCATCTAAGAATTCTCAAACAGTAGACAATAGTGGACATTACTTTTTTGTACTATTCTGTGTAAGTTAACAGCAAAGAAGTTAGGTTCTAGTTATTGCTAGAATCTATAGTGAAAAATAAAATAACATAAAAATGGATAAAGGTACAAATATAATGAAAATAGTACAGACTGTGTAGTACAACTTTGTGCAAGCTTGGACAAAAATAAGAATTATGGATTAACCACAACAATGCATATATCTTCTTAGTACATGTATACACTCCAATGGGGTTATGTCATTATAATAAAAGTATTGGAGGTGATTGCATGAGTGTGTGTGTGTGTTCCAGGTCTGTTGCAACATTGTTCATTCTCTCCAACCCTCAACCTGAACATAACAGATATATAAAACATACAACAAAAAAGAGTCAATGAAGAATTGAATTTTAGCTGCCATTTTGTTGCCAGATATTATGAAATATTGAGCACTCAGAGTGGGTAAAGATTACATGATGCAGGGGAAACATAATTTGATCAGTTCCCTATGTCCAATATGTTAGGGACACTTATCTTGCATTAGTGATTTAGTATTAGACATTTTTGGTATGCCCATATATAAGAATACACACTCAAACTAAAATCAAACAAGTTTCCTACCATCCCCCCCCCCCCCCCCCCCCCCCTCCCAACCAACAAGGACTTGCCTAACTTGCCTAACTTGCCTAACTTGCCAATAGATCACAGCAACATTCTATCACGCCAGCTCACCTCATGTCTCTTAGTGCTGCAGTGAGCAGGCTTCTTGAAGATCCTCCCTGGCTTTACCAAGCTGAGCATTGTCCAACAAGTTACACAGACCATTCCATGTGCATGAGTAGGTAGTTATGTTCGGTGCATTAATCATCCATTCCTTCATGACCCCACGTATACACTCCAGAGCATCATCACGATGATTCACTGCTATAATCTCTTTCTTTAATCCAATCAGGTTAGCAACAACTTTCCAATGTGGAGCCATTTCTTCATAGAGCCTCAAACATGAAGTACTTCCTTTCTTGTTAGTCCATTCAATGAGTTGCAGATGTCGTGAATTGATAGGCTCATCACCAGCTGAACAGAACAATAATAAAGTGTACATAATAACCTAAACCTATATCAGTAATTAAGTAGATGTGCAGCTTTTTTCGGTTACCAACAGTTAGACTACCAAGGGAAGAAAAACTGAATATCCCAACAGCCCAGATAATATGGGAGGGGGGAGAAAGGGTAATAAGGAAGGAAAGAATTAAAAAGGGGGGGGGGGGTGGGGAAAAAGAAGAAAGAATAAGGGGGGAAGAAAGGATTGAATTTGAACATAGGATTTCCCACTAAGTAGACCAGTGCCTTAAGCATTGTACTGTGCACAACCAGAGGAGAGAACTGTTAGTAACCAAATTCCTAATAGTGCACATCAACATTAAAGCCACAGGAATGTCAAATAAATCTTAGCTTCTTGAAACTGATACATCAGGAGACTTCACAGCGAAACTGTTGGGACAAAAACCTGTTCTTGTGTGAATGCATGGAACCTGGACCAGACATGGGTGATAGGGTTTTAGTGTGTAGTGTGGACAGGCCTTTAGTCTAAAAATCTGGGACAAATATATTCAAAAGCAATTCCCAGGCAAGACACAGGCTCCAAATCAAGAACTGTCCTGGTCATTCCAGGACAGTTGGCACCTATGTTCTTAAGAAGATGAAACATAAATAGGAGTACAACCATAAGTGTGCAGTGATGGTTTCCAATAAGCAAAGATAGGTGTTGATCAAATGTTGATTAAGCTATGGGAACACAATTGGCCCTACATCAACAATGACATAGGAAACTCACACACTGTAGAGCATGTCCCTGTGTGTGACCCTGCCCTGTATGCCATCATGCACATGTGCTATGGGTATCGGTGCAACACTTCTAGTATGTGATGATTGAGACAGTGGTTCCACAGAGATGGTGTGCAAACTAGTGCCATTGCAACTAACCACAGTGCTTCACTTCCAGTAACACTAACAATTATAATGTGGATAACTTATGTCTACATGTGCATGCAAAGTGTGAGTACCATCAGCAACACATATAGCTAACACCCACTTGGTGATCCAGGATTAAGAGAACACCGAAAAAAAATTTTATATGACACTTCAAATGTTTTATAATAACCATCCAGTTGCAGGAGTAGAACCCAATGAGGGAAGTGCACACCAACTTGTTCCTATGGAGTGGGTTAAGCTCCCAAGAGCCTAAATGTGGTTTGCACATCACAGCAATGCTGTGTGCACAATGCAATGCACTGTGACCTCATGAATGACGTGTACATGTGTGTCTATATTAGCTGGCAACATACAAGCAGGAGTGGAAGAGGATCCCATTACAGAGACTGCAGAAGGTTGTTCTTTGCCCGCTCCTTTACAAACAGAAGAAAAACAGTTAAAATATTGATTAATAATTAATTATAAATTATACTATATGATTACACATATTTGATACTATAAATAGACTAACTATTAGACTTGGCCACTAAGCTGCCTAATGTACAAGGGCAGACACACGTCTACTCTTGAGGTTGTAGGTTATGCCTTGAGCAATGTGACAGAGACATACTAGACCTGTGGAGGGCTGTGGCCGGTTTATAATGCACTCAACAATGTGATAATCAGTGAATATAGAACTGTGTGTCTGTGAGTTGCTTCACTCAGTCACAACCAAGTCCCAGGGAGGTTTCCTTGTTAGTCAGATAATAGCCTCAACTGTACAGTCACACACCAACTCTAGCAATGCAGATAATGGAGCAGTGTCCATTACACAATGCACTTATTGGATCACATGAAACTACTGCTCCTATAGAGCACAATCAGATGGCATATGAGACAGAATGCATCTCACATCCATTGCACTATGGCCCCAACACAGTAGGTACTGGCTGGTATTATTAACATGCATTTCCTGGTAACTGAGTGAAAGACATATTTATGAAACCTTTTAGAACCTTGGGCCACTTACAGACATAAACTAGTTCATTTCCTTCAAACTAAGTGCAATATGATAAACATCACTCAGTGTGATCTATTAAATATTTATTCTGTAATCACCTTTACTAACATCTGGTCATGTCAGATGACTAGGCCATTACTAGCTGTCAACTACTTCCTGCTCCTTTGTTAACTAATGCATTCTCTGCTATTCTATCTAAAATTAAATATATTATGACCACTACAATGTTGTGGAATAGAAATATTGAAATGTCATTAACTTTTGGATCCTAATAAGTATACAAGTGGTAGAATGAAGTTGTATTTTCTGAGCAATTAAGTGGAAATAACAGGTACAGAAAAGGAACAATATATATAAATCACGTCTTTGATTAAAAAAAGGGTAAAGGGTCACATATAGACAGTTAAGAATTATCCACTTTATCTTCATTCATCACAACCACAGCAGACACACTCACCTAGCCAAAGCGTGTGTTCCTCTGTCAGTGCTGTGGAGATCCTGGAGTCTTTGGTGCAGATAAGTGATGGGCAATCCTCGATATACCTTGCAGGATGAAGGGAGTGGCTGGCTGAGCGGTGCTCCTCACACTCAAAGGCAAGCTCAGGTTCATCGGGACGATAGCAGAGTGCTCGTGTGACTTCATTGATGACTTTCTTGACTGTATCACGTAGGGCAACACACGTATCTGGTAAAATCTTGGGGCGAAGTTTAGCATCAGAGGGAAAGTGAAGGGTAACTTGGAAGAAGGAGTCGTAGTAGTCTCTAACACAAACTACACCAAAGACATCATGGTGAGTTAAGCAGAAGATATTTCTGGAAACTTTGGAATCCTCATAGTGCTTCCAGCCTTCACCAGAGATAAGCTTGCAGATAGTGCTGCAGTAGATGCCAATTCTTGCAATGCCCTTTGGGAAGTGCAACATCATTGAGAATTGAAGCATGGGATTGGCAGTCGGGCTCTCAATGCTGGGACTGGATGCTTGTGTCGACAGTAAGCATGGCATCAGGAACTCCCCAGGGTTCATCCTGAAACAGATCAGCAACTCCTCTAACAGCTTCAGCATGTCCTCAGGAGTAAAATGACAATCATAACAGTTCGAAATTTTCTTCAGGATCTCCACGGTAAGAACACCTTGCTCTTTGAACTTCTTCCATCCCGCATACATTGTCTTCCCTGTATCGATACCACTGTTGAGCTTGATGTGTTCCACTACGATCCCTGTCACCATGTTCAGCAATACTTGAGGATGTCCAATCACCTTGTCAGGAAACAACTCTTTGAAGTAAAAGATGCGATTGGATTGCTCCAGATACTGCAGACCCTCCTTCAAGGACATTTCATTATTGAAGTACTCCCTCACATTTTGCATGACTTCACTGAGTGTGAATGCAATCTGCCCTGTGGTTGACATTTCCCTAAGAGTCTCCTCCAATAAGTGGAATTTCAATGGGATGTCGATAGTTTCAGCTCCATCTTCATCCATTACAGCCTCCATTACTTTTCTGCCCATTTCATAGTCAGCTTCATTTGGATCCTTGGCATTAACAGCAAATATTAGCTTCTTGCACTTGGGGTCGGCATAAACTACGTTGTCACCCAAGTCGAATGACTTCACCATATTCGAGAGCTTCCTCTCCTTCTCTTCTCTTGACTCACTGCACATGTGTTCCATATCTCTGTGGGTGCCCACAATGATGAACTTTAGTTGACTGTTACCTTGACTTTGTGACACAACCATCTGTAGGAACTGACGAAGCATCTGTTCATTGGTGATCTTAGAAGGCTCTCCTTCCCCAATAAGCTTGCTGTCTTCTCCATAATAGTAGCTGGTGGGATATTCATCAAGGCGCTCACTCAGATTAGTAACAACAATTGCAGTGCTAAGACCACTAACAAACCGTGGGAGTATTTCAAGGAACTGCGGTTGTCCACCACTGTCGATTATTTCTGCCACAACTTCATCAATTAAAGGCTTCACTTGAAAGGCGAAATAAGAATGCCGAAGTAAGTCAGCTTTTATTTTTCGAGCTAGCTTGTTCTGTGGCAGATCCTTTCCTTCATTGAGAGTCAGCTCAACTGGTTTGATAACAACCCTATTCTCAGTAGAACTACGAGATATTTTGGGTAAGGAATCTTTTGCAGATATCATTATTCTCTTGGAAAATTCTTTTTGACTTATTTCTGCACAAGACTTGGATGAAGATGACATTTGGAATCTCCTGAACCCTATGCTTCATACAGGAGGTTTGAAACATGGTGTGCTGACACGTTTGGAAGGAAGCTCATTTCGCAATAAGAGAGCTAAAGTGTGGGTCTTTCCAGAGCCAGCAAACCCCAAAATCATAGATTTCTTTCGCTTCAAGGCCACCCTTGCTTCCAATTTTTTCTCCAACTCAGCGTGAGCCTTCTCAATAAATGCAGCTGAGAAAGAAAGAAGATATTTTATCCATTTGTTGTACATACAGCTTATTGTAATAACTAGTAATAAAAATGTTATATACTGAATAAAGCAAATGCTAAACACTACATTTCATTCTATGTATTTTGGCTAAAAGTAATTGGGGGATAAGTGTGGTACTTCACATGTTGGAATGACCCAGGTTACAAAATATCAGTCAGAAAAGCCAAAAATTAAATTCATACTATCTCAGTTAAAATTCTCAAATTGAAGTTTGAAAAGATTATAATTTTATAACATGTATGTATGTATGTATGTATGTATGTATGTATGTATGTATGTATGTATGTATGTATGTATGTATGTATGTATGTATGTATGTATGTATGTATGTATGTATGTATGCATATATGTATGTATGTGTGTGTATGTATTTATATACAAAGGGTATGCCAGGTATTGCCAATACCAATATCAACATGAAACATGAACAAAGTCACTCAAAATGCCCATTTAGGAAGTCACTTATCTAAACTTCAGTCAACTGAACACCACTGAAACCGAACCCACAACAATGCAAGCAGGTAGGAACAAAAAAACCCCAACAAAAATAGTGCACAATCATTAAATCAGAGTGAACATAACCAATTAACCACCTTAGGATCACTGCAACTGTTTTTCTCCAAGGAGATTTAGGAGCTCAAGATTATACTTTGGTGAGTAATGGAAGAACTTTAGCTAGTGTAACTACCTGGTCAACTGAGAAATCAATAGTCCACAATACTATAGAGAAGCAGTAGTCCTTCCACAACATATTTCTGTGATTAAAAAAGCTCCTTCTTTTTTACACCAATACACAATACAATTGTGATAACTTGAGCAACATGGGGGCAACTTCAGTTATCTGAGCATTTCAAAACATTTCAGTTATCCAAACAGCTCTATTCCTAACAGGTTCGGATAACTAATTTCCTACTGTGTGTGTATATATATATACATATATATGAAGTAGAAAGTCAGTCATCTGAATAAGTTGATTCTGATAACTGTAATGTTTGGACAACTGAAGTTTCCCCCTTGTTGCTCCAATCAACGCAATTCTATGATGTATTGTAGGCTAATTTTTATTTCTTCTATCAATTAAAAATATTCTGGAAGGACTGCAGCTTGTCTTCATTCTAATAATATTGTTGATTTTTTATTTTACAGGTTGTACATTGTAGCTACAATATCTTCAGACTAGATGTCCAGGCAGCATTAGCGAAGCCACTTCTTTGTGGACTCGTCCAACTCTATTGACCATGCAGTCCATGTGGTGGCTGGTACATGGAGCAAGTGCACAAGATATGGTCTGGAGTTTGCTCCTCCATACCAAACTCACAGGTCGCATTGGGTGATAGTCCCCATTTGTGCATGGACATGTTAAATCTTCCCACCCTTGTGCACAAGCAAATGTGGCTCGTTCATGCCAACCTGGGTACATCCAGGCCAGCAGGTCTTTGTTGAGGGGTGGGAAAGTGGAGATGCAGTGGAGTGGTCATTGACTCCCACTCGCTTCTCCACTTTTCAGTCATCCATTAAGCTGCACTGAGTTTGTCCTCCTGGATGGTCTTCGTGAGGAGGTCTAGTGCAGCTGGCACAAATGGGTGTCTAGATTTCAGCTGTCGATGACCTGGGAAGAACTCTGAGACCAGACGATATAAAATGATTTTTGGTTGATTCAGAGCCCTTTGACTGAGTGAGATGGTTGCTCCAGTGCAGCATAGCTCAGCAGGCTGAATGCCTGACAGGATAGGTAGATACTCCATTGGAGTGGGTTGCAGGCATGAAGTCACTATGCGCATGGCATCATTAAGGCACTTGTCTATCAGTTGAGTATGTATGCTCCTGCACCACAAGGGGGTACAATACTCTGCTGGAGCATAGACTACAATGAGGGCTGTGATATGTAGGGTTTGACCCTTACCATCCCTCCCAGTACCAGCAAAGTGTCTCAAGAGTGCAATGCATGATGTTAATTTCATGCGCAAGTTTTTCAAGTGTTGGCACTATGTGGGCGTCCTGTCCAGCATTACACCAAGGTAGGTTGGAATGTCTTGGTGTGTTAAACAGGAGCCATTTATCTTGATATTTAGCTGATGTTATGCTTTCTTGTTGTTGAGATGGAATGAGGCTAACTCTGTCTTTTTTTCACTGAGCTTCAATCTCCATTTTTTGAGGTAGTCAGACAGTCTTGCCATGTCCTGGTTCAAACCTCAGCATTTTATCAGCTGCATGCTGTGTGCATTATTGCCAGGTCATCAGCATAAGCATTCTTTCTGGCTGTGGTGTTCAGGAGGTCATATGTATAGATGCTAAATTATAGTTGAGCCAGGACAGACCCCTGTGGGGCGCCATTTTTCAGGGGCTGTATCTGCTTTGCTGGCTACCACTCTTGAGGACAATGCTGCATTTTAGGACAAGCACAAAAATCATTTGGACTATGTGCTTCTCTGGTAGAAGGCGCAACAGTTTGCATGTGAGGTCTCGGTGCCACACGGTGTCGTAAGTAGCCGCAAGGTTGGTAAATATAGCACCAGCCTTCTTTTTAGCCTCAAAGCTATCCTCAAGGTGTTGGGTCAACAGGGTGACATGGTCCACTGTTGACCAAGCACACCAAAAGTTGGCCTGCTCAGGAGGTAGTTGAGAGTCTATGACCGGCTCTATGCATGAGTGGATGAGATATACGAGGATCTTGATCAGAACACAAAGTAAAGAGATGGGACAGTAACTTTTAGCATCGCTCAAGGACTTATTAGGAATTAGGGGTTGCTATGATTATGGCTCTCCCCAATATCTTGGGGATTCAAAGGTGGCACAAGAAGGAAGAGAGGAAATCATGGAACCAGGCTTTCAGCCTGTCTTGGCATGGAGAATAGCTCTGGGCATATGTTATATGGCACTGGAACTTTGCCAGCTTTGAGTCGCTGGAGGGTTAAGTATAGTTCCACGGTCGTGAAGTGTCCTGAGAGATCAAGGTCTATGCTTTGAACCTTGAATCAGTCTGAAACCTCCTTGACAACAAGCCTGGTGAACTCATGAACTTTGTTCTTGAATACGGTCAGCTGGTTAATTGTTTTCCATGATTTGCGGGTAGAATGTATGAATTTGATGTTGTCTATAGCCTCTGCCTTGTGGATTGCCTCTTCTCGTCAAGCTGAGAAAGTAATTTCTCTGAGGCAAGTCTGGTCTCTGTTCCCAGGGCAGCACGTTGGAAGGCATAGTACAGGCTGTTGCACTTCTCATACCAGCATGGAATATTAATCTTGAGATATCCGAGCTGGATGGTCTTCCTTGCCGCTGAGATGAGCGATTCACAAAAGGCATGGTATGTTTGACTCCCATTATTGCTATCTGGAGGTGGTAGGTCCTTAACAGCTTCTTCTGTAATCAGACAGTACTCTTCCCATTTAGCCTTATGGAAGTTCCAATAGTGTACAGGCATGCTTGGAGTTGGTTGGATGAACTGCCATATGAGAATCAGCGATGGTCAGTGTTGGGACTTCTGGAACTTTCCAAGCACACGTCTGTCAAGGAGATGGACTTTGGTATATCTTGCAAATGCCAGGTCCGGGTTAGTTCAAGTGTTCCATCTACCTGAGTGGAAACTGCATGGCTCCTTTAAGTCGTATAGGAGGCTGAGGTTATTGAGATTAGTCCATTGGACAAGGCAGTTTCCACTCCCACTGTTGTTTTCATACCCCCAGCTTGTGTGCTGGCAGTTAAAGTCACCGGCATATATGCTGAAAGGCAGGAACACTAGAGGGATGCCATGGTCATTTGGGAGGAGGGTTGCTTGTAGACATGTAGTGTCTATTTTTGTGTGTAGCCAGTATATATCTAAGTGGTTGGGAGACTCCCTTTCATGGGTTCATCTTAGATTTTTCAATACAAACATAGCTAGGCCATGCTTCCTGCTTCCTGCTAGTTCATAGTTTGGGAGAAGTAGTTTAGCTGCATTGGTGCAGTGGTTTTCTTGAAGGAGAGTAAGTCAAATTCATGTTTCGATACCAGCTGCTCAAAGATGTTCTGCTTGGTGATATTCAGCTTACTATGTTATTCCCTAGACATTCAGCTGCAGGATGTTGATACCGGCATTTTCGTCAGCTGATGCTTCCTGCCCATTGTCACCACAAAACCATAGCATAGAGATGATTTCAGCCACACCCATTAATTGAAGAGGAAAAAGGGAGAAAAGTAAAATTCATGAAGATTTATCAATTTTGTTGAGCAAGCTTGGGGTAAGCAGCTCTACTTCCTAGCAAGCTTGGTGTGCACTTTCAATGATATAGTGAATGGATGAGCTGCACATCTATTTTCTAATTTATAAATGTTTTTACAATAAGTTTATGTGACCTTTCCTTTAACTAAGTCAATTTTTTGAGGTGGAGGGGGGTTTCTTTGCAATATATTATAGGGAAATATTTACTCTATTATTTATCCATGATAATAGCATGTCTGTTTTTGACAACAAACGAAATTTAGGTTGAAGTCAGTGATTTAGGGATGTAGAATAAGACACATAATAATTCATCATTTTCAGTAATGATTCCAAGAGTCAGAAATCACAGCTGTCAGGTAACGATCAGTCAAACAAGCACTCAGTAAACCAATTAATTTATCAATATCTTCAATCTGAAATTTGGTAGTACTTGGGCATGCATTTATGAGAAAGAAATACGCATGGCTTCCATATATAGAGGATGTCATAGTTTCATCATGATAAATCTTTATTGTGGGAGTTATCTATAACACAAATTAATGCATGCAATTATTTTCATTGTAAAAAAAGGAATTGAACTGAATGTATGAAATCTTATCTGAATAGAATTCATTTCACTGTAAGATAGCAGTGAAAAAATAGTCACCCTTCCCAGTCAGGAAAAAATAAAATGATCCCCTCTTTATATTCAGTACTAATAAGAATAGTGTATCAATAGTACAATAATATTTCTTAACAAATCGTATTTTTTAAAATACATACTTCTTATTTTTGGGTTGTAGCAAAGTGGAGTGTTTAGCCGAGGGGGAGAACAAATTGAAGGTCAGTCCTATGACCCTCTGTTCAAACATTTGTTGTTTTTTTGACAGTTACAGGTAGGCACTCAGGTAGGAACCCAGGTAGGCACTCAGGTAGGCACCCAGGTTGGCACTCAGGTAGGCACTCAGGTTGGCACTCAGGTAGGCACTCAGGTAGGCACTCAGGTAGGCACTCAGGTAGGCACTCAGGAAAGGCACTCAGGTAGGCACTCAGGAAAGGCACTCAGGTAGGCACTCAGGAAAGGGTAGTCATTCAGGTAGGCACTCAGGTAGGCACTCAGGTAGGCACTCAGGTAGGCACTCAGGTAGGCACTCAGGTAGGCACTCAGGTAGGCACTCAGGTAGGCAGGCACTCAGGTAGGCAGGCACTCAGGTAGGCAGTTGGGTAGGCACTCAGGTAGGCACTCAGGTAGGTATGGAGGTAGCACACATAATAAGAGGGACTAGCAAACAGTTTCACAGTTTTCACATGCATGCTCAACAAATATAATGAAGTTAGAATGGCGTCCTCGCCAGTGGGTGTCATTGGTTCATCCTGATATACCTTCATATTTGTGTAAGCTAATGAAGTAAACCTGTGGGTCATGAACATACATCAGTTGAAGCTCTTTCAGATTATGATATTAACTGAAGCACAAATGTTTTGAATTGGTCTGCAAGGTCCATGCCAAATTTCTAATCCAAAGAGCTCTCCCAAAAAGAGGTAGAATAAAAACATGACATCTCCTAATTCTCCATTAACATCTTCACTATGAGCCAGGCTACAAATAACTTGGAAACAATACCATGATCCGACAAAGTTTAAACTGGTATACACTCATGACACATCGGTTTTCTTCATTAGCTTCCATTACTATGAAGTGCAAATAGTCTGTCCGTCGGTGGGTGGGTGGGTGGGTGGCGGTCGGTTCGTCTGTTGGTCCATCCGTCTGTGATTCACGCTTGAAGTTAGAGCCACAAACCCATATATATATATTTAGAATCAATGTTACCAGGGGAATGTCATGAGCATATCTATATGGCCACACACCCTTCCATATTAAAATAAGCCAACAACTATATTTTTGCTAGAAAAACAAATGGAGCTACAGTGCAGACACAACTTGACTCTGCGAATAACATGGAGTGGGTCCCATCTGACCACACCTCTTTCTCTTTGTGTGTAAGGCTTAAAATAACAAAAATGGTACTTCTAAATAAAAACAATTTGACTTGATAACATGTACACTTTTGTTTTAAAAATCAATATATGTCATCAAAGCAGACATTTTTAATATAGTGCAAATAATTGCATGCATTAATTTGTGTTACAGATAACTCCTGCAATGAAGGTATATTGTGATGGAACTATGACATCTTCTATTATGGAAGCCATGTGTAGTTCTTTCTCATAGATGCATGCCCAAGTATTATCAAATTTCAGATTGCTGATATTGATAACTTGATTAGTTAACTGAGTGCTTGTTTGACTGAGTGTTACCTGACTTCTGATGCTTGAAATCATTATTGAAAACCTGTGATCAATTACATCCCTAAATTACTGACTCCAAACTCTATTTCATCTAATGTCAAAATATGCTACTATCATAAAAAAATTACTAATAGAATGAATATTTATCTTTATAATATTTCAAAAAAAACCCCAACTCCCCCCCCCCCCCCAATAAAAACGAGAGAGAAAAAAAAAAGGATTTTCTCTGAAAAAAGGCAAAGAAAATAATTGTAAAAAAACACTTATAAATGAATGGAAAAAAAATTCTTTAGAGTATCTCCAAAAATCTTGGAATCAAGAAAAAAAATACCAGACCCATTCCCCAATAGGTTAAGGTAAGAGTTCGGGTATCGAGACTATGTTACCAGATTTAATAGATGTGCAGCATTTCTGTACACTGATAACAATAACAAAGGAAAACTGCATTCCTGAATCCTTGCCCTACCCCCACAGTATCTCGTAATCTCCCTGCTTGACTGTTTTGATGACTAGTTGCCTTCCTCTGCTACCTCATTTCTTTGCATTCTCCAGTGCTTTGTTGTGCCTGATCATTTTCATCTGATTGAGATGCTTCTGTTTCTCTCCTCCTCTTTTGCTGAGCATCCTGTGTGCTCTAGCTTAGGCCTGATCCACTTTTCTATTTGACGTCTTCAGAATCCTTGAAATATCAGGAGCTCTGTTCTAAGTGCTTTTCAAGAATGAATTAGGCCAGGAATAAGGACAAATATTTGTCAATTTTAAAAATTCTCTTTTTTTAACTCACTTTTTTTTTACCAGAGAAGCCTGAAAACTGACTCAGCATGAAATGTTAGCACCTCATTGCAAAAGAGCACAGGGCTCTCTGCAGCTGGGCTACTTACTTTTTACTATTCCCTTCTTTTCTGGTGCACAGAGCTGCCACATAGCTGCTAGGATCTTCTAAAAGTTTCCACAATTCACTGAAAGTTCATGACATGCACAACTGCTATATGTAATCAATTTAGTTCCATGAGTTCAGTCATGCACAACTGTTAGTACATACTCTCCTATATGCACACTATGCCACCCATTTATGTACACACATTTGAGGTGTTTTAAATAACAAGCAAAATATGATTCTATAATACTCACCAGATGAGATGATAGTCCAGATGTCCACAATGGATGAGTGAATATCAAATCATAATAACAAGAAAAACAATTTCATTGCTGAAAGTTTTCTTCGCAAAATCAAAATTCCAAATTTGAGACCAACTCACCTCCTATGATTACATAAAGTTAAGAATGATAGAGAAGGGACATACATTCATGATGTTAAAGTTAAAGTCTTCAACTGAGATAACTCTTATAGGTTTAATAGACAGGACATGAGACATGTTATGAGTTGATTAGTATACATTTCCCAATGATGCTAGGAATATACTGGCATTGCAATTCACCATCTACAATGATATAGACTAAGTAAAATAGTGAGAGAAAATTATATGATTCCAGTCAGAGCTGATTAGGGTATATCTTCTGCAAACGATAGGGGGAAAAATTGAACACAGTGTAATGTTGGATAGATTATTGAACAATAAATATTTCATGATATTTATCTTAACTTGCTAATCCTACAATTATTTTGAAGCCATGGCCATATTGTGTCATGTAATGGGCATGTGAATATCTGCTGGAACTTTACAGATACCATCTCCACATTATAAAAACTGCTCATGAAGGACAGTTTTCTCAAAACTAGCTTTATTGGATATCTACTGGCCTTGGGTTCTTTTTCTTTTCAGGCCTTAAAGAAATCTGGCCTTAAAGTAGCCTTTGATATAAAGATATCAAATTTTCAGAATTCAATAAGCACAATACAAAGTATACATTCCTGCAGTGTACACCTGCATGAGGATCAATCCTCAACATGCCCAGCCAGGCCAGGAACATAAAATAGCTAACACTATTACATAGGGCAAATAATTACACTAATATTCATTAAATTATATTTTAGATAAGGAAAAATAATTGTTTCAAACACTTAATATAAGGTTAAAGTTGTGGTAAGACTTATAACTTTTAGGTTCCACACAGAAAAAGCCTCAGTTGTAATCACTTTCCATACAATAAAGGAACTTAGTTGTAACCCACTAATTGTATCAAAATACTTCAGTATTTCCATACAGTAAAAAATTTGTTTAAAAAATTCATTCGTAATGAAAAAAAATTGTGGATGAATCCACCCACCCAACACATCATTTCTAGAGTTCCAAGACCCCTGTAGCACAGGTAAAACTCATACCAAAAAGAATACACAAATTTGCCAAACTAAGTGATTTTATTAGCTTATGTAACTCTATGGAAAATTAATGCATAGAACTTTAAGATGTGCATGTATTCTGTTTCCTATAAATCATGATCTAACTATCGTTTTTTTTTCAGGCTCATGCAGGAAGCTCAGCTAAATGCCTTGCCATCATCTACAATAGGAAAGGACTACACCTGTTATATTTTGATTCTGTCAAAACAAATTTATCTTTTAATCTAAACTCCGATAATAAATAATTTTCTCTATTAAACATCGTTAGTAAAATTTCATTAAGAAATATCATATCAAGTAAGTTTTGTAGTGACTCATTAGTACTATACTAGTTAATTGACTTACTATCTATATTGATATGTTGTTCCAGCAAGAAGAAAATAAAACATCATAATGCAAGTTCTTGCAAACTTTTTGATAGTTGTAGTAGTGTAATAGCAATGTAACTCACATTCTTTGATGAAAAATAGAAAATGTTGAAATATGAGATAAATAAGTGCATGTCTGCTTGTAGTGGTAGCTATACATTAGCATTGTAACTCACCCCCTATAATGATATAGAGTCAGGAGGTCAGACAGAGAGAAATAAGATATGTTCAAATGTGAGATAATTAGTGCATGTCTTCTTGTAGTGGTAGCTATACACTAGCATTGTAACTCACCCACTATGATGATATAGAGTCAGGAGGTCAGACAGAGAGAAATAGCACATGTTCAAATGTGAAATAATTAGTGCATGTCTTCTTGAAGTGGTAGCTATACACTCGCATTATAACTCACCAACTATGATCATATAGAGTCAGGAGATCAAACATAAAGAAATGTGACATGTTCAAGAGTGAGATAATTAGTGCATGTCTTCTTATAGTGGTTGCTATACACTAGCATTGTAACTCACCACCTATAATGATATTGAGTAAGAAGGTCAGACACAGAGAAATAGGACAAATTCATGTGTGAAAAAATTAGCGCACGTCTTATAGTGGTAGCTATACATTACATTGTAACTCACTTCCTATGATGACATAGAGTCAGGATGTCAGACAGAGAGAAATAGGTCATGTTTGAATATGAGATAATTAGTACACATCTGCATGTAGTGGTAGCTACACACTAGCATTGTAACTCACATCCTATGATGATATAGAGTCAGGAGGTCGTACAGAAAAAAAAAGGACATGTTCAAATGTGAAATGACTAGTGTATGACTTTTTGTAGTGGTAGCTATACACTAGCATTGTAACTCACCCACTATGATGATATAGTGTGAGAAGGTCAAATAGAGGGAAATAGGACATGTTCATATGTGAGATAAATAGTGCATGCCTTCTTGCTCTGGTAGCTACTGACTAGTATTGTATCTTACCTCCTATGATGATATAGAGTCAGGAGGTCAGACAGAGAGAAATAAGACATGTTCAAATGTGAGATAATTAGTACATGTCTTCTTGCAGTGGTAGCTACACACTAGTGTTGTAACTCACCCACTATGATGATATAGTGTGAGAAGGTCAAACAGAGAGAAATAGGACATGTTCAAATGTGAGATAATTAGTTCAAGTCTTCTTGTAGTGGTAGCTATACACTAGCATTTTAACTCACCGCCTATGATGATATTGAGTCAGGAGGTCAAACAGAGAGAAATAAAACGTGTTCAAGTTTGAGATAATTAGCACATGTCTTGTTTTAGTGGTAATTATACACTAGTATTGTAACTCACCAACTATGATGATATAGAGTCAGGAGGTCAGACAGAGAGAAATAGAACATGTTGAGTGTGAGATAATAAGTACTGTCTTCTTGCTGTGGTAGCTACACATTAGCATTGTAACTTACATCCTATATGATATAGAGTCAAGAGGTCAGACAGAGAGAAATATGTTATGTTCGAACATGAATAATTAGTGCATATCTACATGTAGTGGTAGCTATACACTAGCATTGTAACTCACATCCTATGATGATATAGAGTCAGGAGGTCATACAGAGAAAAAAAGGACATGTTCAAATGTGAAATGACTAGTTCATGACTTCTTGTAGTGATAGCTATACACTAACATAGTAACTCACTGCCTACAATGATATTGAATCAGGAAGTCAGACCAAGGATAATAAGATATGTTCAAGTGTAAGATAATTAGTGGTTGTCCTCTTGCAGTGGTAGGTACACACTAGTATCGTAACTCACCCACTGTGATGATATAGAGTCAGTAGAGAAATATGAGGGGTTTGAATATATATAATTTTTTATATTTCATTTCTATATTATATCAAAATGTATATTCTCAAGCTCTTAAGTGATTCACTTTCTAAGATACAATGAGATTGGTCATGAGGTATAAGGTATATGGACAAATAGAACTGAATTAACTCTTGCAATGATATCCATTTCCCAAATATTTACATGTAATTGTAAATCACTATTTTATTCATAACTTAATTATGTATACCAATAAACAAGGAAAGCTGTTTATTTAATTCCTCAAAACGTATCACCACCACCCCCCCTCCCAACCCCCTCCCACTGTATCCCCTATATCCCCCTGCATGACTGTCAGAAATGACTCAAACCAATAAATATTCATCAGGCTTGTCTTTCTGTCTGATCTGGGCAAATCAGTCAAAGTTAGAGAAGGGATGGAAGGCAAGTCCCTCAAAGCTCTTTAAGGTGCTGACCTAATTCCTTAGACACCCTTCCCCCCCCCCCCCCCCCCCCCCACAGAATCCTGTACATCTTCCTGTTTCACTGTTTTGATGACTAGTTGTCTTCCTCTGAAAAAAATCTTTTGAAAATCAGGAGCTCTGTTCAAAGTTCCTTTCAACAATACAGCAGCCCTAAAAACGGACAAAAATTTCGTAAGTTTTACAAAAAATTTTGACCAGTGGAGGCTGAAAACTGACTCCCATATAATCTTTGTGCCTCATTGCAAAGAGTATAGGGCACTCTGAAGTTGGTCTATCTACTTTATAATTGTTTCCTTCTTTTCAGGTGCACAGAGCTACCACTAAGCTAACCAGTGGTGCCAGGAGCTTCCACAAAAATAGTAGAAAATTGCCCATTTTAAATAACAATTTTTATTTCACTCTTTTCATCACTGGAAGCTGCAAACTGCTCCTTGGCGCCTCTGCCTGGCCAGCTAATTGTTCATTAGGTGAGTCCTTGTTGTTTTTTGTAATCACTTCTTTGTCTTCATTCCAAACTGTGTTCTCATAATCAACTTCCTCCACTGGAAACTCATAACCCTCATTCACACAATTAACTACCTTAACTTTATTAACTTTGTTATTCATTTCTTCTTTCACAGGTTGCCAAGACTGAGGCAGAGGCAGAGTCCCTGGGTGGAGTCCAGGTGGCTCTGACACTCCCCCAACCTTAGCTGCTGACTGGGGGTCTCGGGATAGCGAATCAGCATTTAAGTTAGCCCTACCACTTCGATGCTCGACCTTAAAACAGTAGGGTTGCAATGCCAACGCCCACCTCGCCAACCTGCCATGACTGTCCTTTAGATTGTTAAGATGTGGATAAGGGTTGTTAGTGGTGATAGAATTCAACTTCCTATAGTCAACACACATTCTCCTGGTGTCGTCCTTTTTAGGCACGAGCACAATGGGGGCTGCTCACGGGCTGGTCGATGGTCTTATAATCCACTGGCCTAATAAGGTCTTAATCTCTTCCCTTAAGGTCTCCTGAGCCTTGTGTGCCAGTCTATAAGGGGGTAGTCTCACTGGGCAAGCATCTCCCATAGGAATACTATGATACACCAGACTAGTTTTCCCTGGGACATCTCTCAACACATCCCGATAGTTAGTTTTAAATTTCTCTAGTTCACATAGCTGCTTGAGGGATTTTGAGAAATGGATGAGCATAGTTACATAGTCAGTCGATCATATAGGTCTTCTAATATATATATATATATATATATATATATATATATATATATATACATTGCATATAGTGTCACGAGTTGAATCCCAGCAGGCAACCTTAATTAGAGGTGGAACATAGATTGAGGCACACTACAGTGGACACAGACCTCCTTCAATATTTACTAGAAGAGTTCTGTCGCAGCGCAAAGGCAATTCAGCAAACTGGACCTTTTGAGTAGTCAGTGTGATGTTTTTATTACTTAGAAAGATAAATATGTGAACAAATCATGTGCTACAATAGATCTACATGTAATATCCATACAATAAAGTACGAATAGTCTGTCTGTCTGTCTGTCTGTCTGTGCATCATCGGGTTCATGCTTGAACAATTATACAATCAGTGTCACCAGGGAATGTTTTAAGCACGTCTATGTGGCCCCGTCCCTTTTCCATACCAAAAAAAAGAAGAAAAAAAGTACTTTGCCGGGGGGGGGGGGGGAAACTTGAGCTACAGGCCTAAAACTTTGGCATACAGACACAACTTGACTCTGTGAATAGCAAGGGGTGGGGCCCATCTGGCCACACCTCTTCCTCTTAGTGTGTAAAGCTAAAATTGTTAAAAATGGTAGTAAAAAAAACTGTTTGACCTAATCACATGTTCACTTCTGTTTAAAAAATTCTACGAAATGTTTCAAAGCAGACACTTTGTGACTATGTTGGTTGAATACCAAAATTACTGAACATAGCTACATGGCTCGCATCAGCAACACCATAACCACTAAGGGTAGACATTGCAGGGGCGGCTAAGGGTGGGGGCTAGAGGGACTTGAGCCCCCTCACTTTTGGGTAGGTGGGGGCAGCCCCCCCCCCCCAAATCTTTTTAACAATGATGTCAATGTATGAATGAAGTAGCTGTAACTCAATCCTCCCTTTCTATTCTCTTTCTCTTTTTTGTCTCTTCTTTCTCCTCCCTTGCTCACTGGGACAGAGAGAATGAGAAAGTTTTAAATATGGTACTGTGTGTCTACATACATATGCAAGTATCTGCTAAAATGTCTGTATGTGTAGATACACTTAATACCACCACCCCCCAACACCACCACCACCGCATGTGAACCACTAAAAATATTTATCATGAATAATCTTGCATTCTGCCTGCTTGCTCTGAAATCAGAACCAACTGGAAGTTTATTTTGACAAAATGGCTAAGAGAATGAGACAGGCAAGCTTGCTTGATGCTTGATCATCAGGAAAGAGACAGACTGCTAGAGTTTAGCCAGAGGTAATTTTTGAAGATTAGGTCAGCCTGAAATTAACCCTGTAACTGAGGCAGTAAATAAAGGTAATGGGTATATTTAACATCTGAGATCGGTGATCCCACTTTCAGAATACTTAAAATTCCATGTTCTACATCAAACCAGGCAATTGGTAGCTCTAGTAGTTTTGATGAATACCAGTCCATATGCTGTACAGACCAACCCCAACCATTTCAGCCTAAAAATCAAGAAATAATCTTGGGTCTCTCAAACAATGGTCAAAATTTCATGGCTAGTTGATATACTACTTTACACACATAAGCAGTTGACAAATAACTGTGATCTTATTAAATTAGCCAGACTATTTTGTGCAGTGTTAGATGAACGCACGGAGCATTTTGGTGCATTATCTAGCTCTGTTTTTTCCTCACACTTGATTTATCAAATTTTCATGATTATCAATATCCCCACTAATACTCTTGGTAGTGCTTATGTTCCCTCCCCCCTCCCATTTAAAAATTAAGTGTATGCATTGCTTGTATGTAGGGAATAAATCTTGCCACCCCCCCCCCCCTTGCCCACTTACATTAGGTAAACCTAGCCCCCTCAATAATTTGAAGCTTGAGCCACCCCTGCATTGGAAGTGAACACTCCAGCTTGAAGTACCTGAGAAAATCATCACTTCAGGTAGCAGCCATCTTGCTCCCAGCAAACCTAGCTCCCATCAAATACACAAGGGAGTCGAGAGATTCAAAGAAAGGGTAGGAGGTACTGACTCACAGTTACACAGTGACACACTACAGCAGTAGACGGTCACGCAGAGCTCCAGATAATCTGATACAATTCAAAACTGAATGCTGGAGTACCCTGACTGACTGACTTTTGGTGGTGTGCACATGGGTACTGGCGGAGAGAAATATTATTATTATTATTTCTAATAAAAAAATTTTTCCCGAACCCAATGAACCCCCCCTGGCTACGGGCCTGATATCAGGTGTTATTCTTGTTGATTTTTTAAATTACTTTAGTTATACTTTAATTATTCTATCTTAATTATGTATGGACAATTTAGCTCTCTACACTCACAAACTTCCTCAAGTTGTTTAGTCTCTGTGGATTAAGTCACATCCAAGTGAGATACAAATTATAAGGGACCAAATATAAATAATTACTAGTATCT
Source organism: Lycopodina hypogea (assembly GCA_963969325.1). Classification (NCBI taxonomy): domain Eukaryota; kingdom Metazoa; phylum Porifera; class Demospongiae; order Poecilosclerida; family Cladorhizidae; genus Lycopodina; species Lycopodina hypogea. Next base: position 2,195,927 of record OZ017792.1, on the reverse strand, counting down.
AATACACAGATAATTAATATATGTGTACATGAGTAATTAAATTAAATGGAATCAAACAAACAAATAATCATAAGAATCCAACCAACAGCTATTAAACAATCTTTATATTAAGAATAATCTAAATATTATGTCAATTAATAGATATCCTCACACACAATCATGTTTTACTTGTGTAAAAAAAAATTGCATAATTTTCTTGTTTTCTCTTCTAATTATCTATCAGGCAACAATGTTCACAAAATCATCAGTATTTTGAGATATCGTGTCACAGCCTAGACACAGTGATAAATGTGCCGGCTCATATACAGTTTCCTGTACATATGTATGTCAATGCACATGCTAACCATTAAACACGAGTGGGTCACACTTAGTCGAGTTATGTTTACACAAGAGTCATGGGAAACACATGAAATCTACCACCCCTAATAGAATCTGAAATACTTACCTCAGCCATTCTTTAGGTGTTGAACTTTTGTTCTAATAATAAAAAAGTTTCAAGAGTCAGCAAATTATTAACAATTGTGTATGTTTGTTTTTTTATTGGTTGGTTTGTTTATGGCTATGCGACATGAGTCGCCAAAAATAACATGATATCTCTCAATTAGTTCTCAAAAGGAAAATAAAGAATTACTGTTCCTAATTTCGGAAATCCCTTAAAACATCCAAACTTGAACGATTGTAACATTAGGAAGTTTAGGCCATTCTGGAGCAAAAATTTGGAGTCAGTTCTGAAGGTAAAACTCACTTAGAACCAAATATCCAAGACAAAGGCAATAGTCATTTTTACCCATTAGACCACCACAGCAAAGGAATGCAGATTTTATATTAGCCACAAAGTTAGGGGACAAATCCTAAATTAAGTAGCTTAATATAATTGATATACTTGTCATCATTAACCAAGCTAAATATAAGTGAGGTATGACATAACATAACTTTGACAAATATAGATGAAGCGTAACCTTCGCCATATTTTCAGGTGGTAAGTACTGATAAAAAATGTCAAAATTGTACAAGTCTGATATAACTGCCAGAATTAAATGTAGGTGGCAAACACACACACACACACACACACACACACACACACACACACACACACACACACACACACACACACACACACACACAAACACACACACACACACACACACACACACACACACACACAGACAGACAGACAGACAAAAAGTTATGCACACTCACACATAAATACTCACATTTAAATACATACATAAGAACCCACACAAATACAATACCTAAGTAGATGGGGAAAGACTCCTCATAATAATTGTATACATCAGTGAATGTATATAGTTTTCGGCAAAAAAAAAAAGTGGAAGTTAGAAGGGTACCAACTCTTGATGCAGCCACACAGCTTTGCCAAAGGTTTGGTTCCTCCAATCAGGTCCCCTTTTCTCAGAGTCTAAGTCCGATCTTCATCCGGCCCCTTCACACACCCCTCCTTACTGTGCCAATAATTCCTCATATGGTATGCCAAACTTATGCCTCCATTTCCTTATTCTTTGTTTATTTGTATTCTGTAAACCATTTATTCTTGAAAAATATTTACTGTGATTATGCCACTAACACATAACCACCTACTCCTCCAGAAAACCTAAAACATTATTTCACTAACCAAATACAAAAATACTTTTATTTTTTAACACTGCACATGCTTTCCCACTGACAATGGAGTATTTTTGTGTATAAGTTAAGAAAAAGAAATAAAATATTGATCTAGCATATATATTTCAGTCCAACATTCGCACAAATCAGAACATGAAAACAGCACACTTTTGCCTCTTTTTTTTTTGTGATTTAATCCAATATTTTTTTGGGGTTTCTTTTTTTATTAAAATTTTTCCCCCCATCACAATGATACCAGTTCAATTTATAAAAATGGACTGTGACCATAGTGATGGTAGTAATAATTAAACCTGAGTCATAATCAACAATATTATCTTGTAGTTATTTTAATTGATGTTTTCAGAAAATTTCTATTTAGTAAAATCTGTTTTTCCTTTCAAATTTCTTGTGTTCTCCCCCCCCCCCCCTCATTTGGTGGTAAAGTGCTGAGGGTGGGGGAATGTGAAACAGAAAATTTAATTGGTGTGGCCCAAAAGGAATTACACACTTCCCTACTGTAGTAGGACAGTTATTGACAATTCCTATTGAGTATAGTTATAGCTACAAGCTAGCAATGAAGCAAAGCAAATGGCCTAGACTTTCTGAATATTAACTTGTGGCTTTCATTTTTTTTTTTTTTTTTTTTTTTTTAAAGATTAGTAAAAGGAGTTTCTAATTCAATTTTTGTTGTTTGTTTTTTTCCCATTTGGTAGTAAAGAGATGTTAGGGTGGAGAGTGTGAAATATGATTGCCACATTCTAGGAATCTGGCTCCTTAGGAAACTATTACACTCCAAAAACATGTGTCTTCTTTGGTTACTTGGAATTAACTGTTAAGATTCTGTTTTGTTGCATGAAATCTGCTAGTCCTCCAGAATCTTCATATTTCCAATCTTAATCTTATTTGCACGCATACTTTCTGATTTGGTTTGTCCATCTTATCATAAAACACAGGAGGGGTTAGGGGGGAGGGGTAGGAAGTAATGGCAAAAGAAAATTGCTCCATTTTAGTTTCTTGAAGAAAAATTTGGCTTCCTGAGCTACCAAGGTTGGCTTTTTGGGCATTCCAAGAACTGGCTACCCTGAATTTTTGTAAATCAGGAAATGGAATTGGTGTGGCCTTATATTACAACAAATATAAGAGAATTAGTGCACAAACAATACGACACTAGTTTACTAGAGTGGTCCCTAATGGTAAGGATCATCACTGTCAAAAAATGCAAAAGCTGCAGAACACCCACACCCAATTAAGCGCATGAGCTAGCATAGTATTTACGTACCCCTAGGGCTAGAGCCAGAGCTAGGGCTATATGCTATCTACTTATAAATAGCTCTTAATCTGCGTTTGTGTTATTAGTTGTGTCCACTATACATTTCCTTCATTTTTGAAGCTCCATAGTCGAGGGGTATCAAAAGAATGGAAACCAAGCTCTACACACACATGTGGTTTATAAATTTGGACAAAACTGATTCGGATCGTAATACACGAAAATGGCCAAAAAAAGAGAGACCATTTCAGGCTAATTCAAGGGAGCAACTGTATTGCCAAGCCCTAGGGAAGTTGCATTCTCTTTGTAGTTCTGTGCACACTTAGTTTAACACATTACAAAATTTAACTACAGAATTCCCCGATAAACAGCAAACCCCTGTGGATAGGTGGTTGAATTTTGGTGGCATAACCACAATAACCAATGAATCAGGACCTGGAATAGAGCCTCACTCTGCAAGGCTAAATAGGGAATAATTGTGCACAGAAATGGAGGAGAGAGAAGGAAGGTGGACAATTGTATTGTTGACTCAAGGATTATGTGCGCTGGAAAGAAGACAAAAAATGTTGTGCATATAGGATTTGATTGTTTGTTGTTTTTTTTAATTGATAGAGTCATGATCAATTGTTGACTAAATTGAAGATAAAAATGAATTAGATAAATATTCCAACTTTGCAAGCAGAGCTGCAAAGGGATATCTTATATTTCAAGAAATATTCTTCAAATATATAGATAGCACACTCTAGTGGTCAAGACTTGAGTATAGTGTGAATGTATTCATTTTTGAGTTAATTTTTTCTACATACTTTACCCCTTGACTGGTTTTCATTCGGGACCACTCTAATACACTAGTCCCAACAACACTACATTCTGCACATGAATTGAAATGACCTACTTCCTTTAGGTATTGTGAAGGACCTCTATGGAGATGAAATGTTTCAGTTGATCTTGTAATGGACATATTAAAGGATACAATAAAATGTAGTAGCAGACAATATGTTAGGAGGAAGTGACCTTACCTTCCATGACTATAAATCTGACCTCACACAGACAAAGATAAATGTACAAACCAGAGTAACTTACCTCCTAAATTGCAGAATTTTTGCTTGACTAAATGCTCCTATGAGTGACAGTTTGTTAAAGTGACCGGTGAACGGTTAGCTGTGGTTAGCTGTGGTTAGCTGTGGTTAGCTGTGATCACGCAGGAGCTCTAGAGAAGCTCCAGAAAAGTGCCAGAGAATAAAGGGAACGGCTAAGCTGCGGTAGACAGATATCTTTAGAAAATTTAGATGATAGAAATGATACAGAGTAACGCCCAACAGCGCTACCTTCAGGCCTCAAGTTAGCTAGCTAAAATGATAAACCTAACGCTTTCTCCCACTTTAGGGTGTGGTTGTGTGCTAGGGAAATGGGCTTCCCCCACCCACGCTGCAGGAAATTAGAGCTCTCCTTCAGGTAGATATTCCCTTGATTTTCTGGGCCAGCCTGAAGATAACATTCTGCTTTACAACCTTCTTAAGTTGGTATTATTTCACTAGTTTGCTTGAGTTCCTTCACTGACCTTATTATATGAGATGAAACAAAGACCTCTTTAATTATATTCCATTCTTGTATTCTGGAGACATCCCCTTTTATTCATTCAATAATGACCAACCTATAAGAGCTGTTGAAACTGACGTCATCAGCGCACTGTGCGTTTATTCTGCATGATAAAAGTTAATGGGGATAGCTATAGAGCTCTCTAATTATTATTATTATTTTCTGCAGGATGCACAGACAGAGTAAGAAATGGTATAAAAGCAACAAAAAAGGGAAGCCTTGCATAACTTTCAAGTGCTTTGGATCAAACAGATGATCTCACAGTCTTTAGATAAATTAGCAAAAATAACACAATTTAGTTACAGCAACCTAGCTGTTTTCACTGTTATCTAAAATTACATGTATATTTAACATATAGTCAATTTTTTTTTTTTTTTTTTTTTTAATTTGTTTCATTTTACATATTACTAATAATAAATGCTCATGTGAGTATACCAAATGCAGGGTTGCCTGATTGGCCATTAAAGGCCCATTTTTGTTTTGTTCTCTTCTTTTTTTTTCAACAAAATTTCTATTTGGCTTATTTCATTATCTTGGCTAATTCCTGGCTTTATTTCAAATGGTTTAACTTACCAAATTTCTGTTCAGCTTTTTTTTTCTTTATTTTGGCTTCTTCTTTTTCTTTATTTTGGCTTCTTCTTTTATTTTCTTTTGGCTTCTTTTTTTTTTTTTTGCAAATAATTTAGCGCTCAACTTTCTGTATAATTTTATTTATTTTATTTTTTTTTTTTAGCTCATTTTTAATGGTTTTTGTTTTGTTTCTTTGTTTTCATTTTTGTTCTAAAATTAATCCCTTCCCCCCCCC
>OZ017792.1:2118576-2190433 GCA_963969325.1 Lycopodina hypogea | reverse complement strand
AGATTATATGGAACTATATTTAGAACTTCACTATTTTGTATAAATGTTTCTCAGTTCTTGTTTAATTAGCGTTTAAATGTTTTTCTGATTGATTCGTCTGTTGATGTCACTATTTGCTTGCCTGTTGTTGTCTTGCAGTTATCCAATTAAAGTCTAAGCTATAGTCATTAACTACTGGAAAGTTTTCCAAAACATATCCCGTGTGATTTGACAATCAATTTGCAAAAATCCCACCAAAATTGCATTTAGAATCCACAGTTGCTCAAATTCACAGACAATTTAGGGGTTACACTCTCTTTTTGGTTCAAATTGATTTCAATTAAAATTACTTACTGAAGTTAAGTACTGTTAAGCCTGTTCAGTACTTGGATGGGTGACCACCTGGGGACAGTAGATCTTGTAGGTGGCTTACCCCCCCCCCCCTCCCCCTCCCCATGCTAAATTTGAAATTTCTCAACTACTCACAAATTTACGCCTACTCTTGATTATGGTTCATTTGGCAGCTGATGATCACTTCCCTGTTTTAGGAGTCCCATGTGAGAGGCCCAAACCACAGCAGGAATCTGCTAACATGTATATCCCAAATATCCTTCATCATTACTCTTTATGTTAACCAGGGAAGATTTTAATCTCACTTTTGTTTGGAAAATCTTATTTTCCAAATCACCAAAGATGGTTCTTCATTTTCAATATGAAAAAGATATGATTAGCAAAAGACTTGAGAGACTGACCATAGCTAGAGAATGTTTTCAGATGGTGCAATGCATTTAGTGCTGTGCTCAGAGATAATTTAATTTCAGAGGGCGAAGAGAGTATCTCCAATCGTATTTATGCTAAATGCTATGATGACTGGTAAAGGGTCTCTAATTGGTTTGAACAATGCCCTCTATATCATGACTACGGCAATCAGGCTGAAAATTGGTGTGTGGTTTCCAACTACTGATTAAGCTTCAAAATGTCACTATTTGTGGCAACCCTGCACAGGATTACTCCATATTCTCTGAAGATTAGCCAGCAGCTTCCTTTAAATTGGTTAGCTTCCCACCAATGGAGAGGACAATATAACATAATAATAAATAATTCAAAGATCAATCATCTATTTATAGTTACATGTGTCAAGCATGCTTCCTCCTACTCAGGCCAGTAATCTACATGCAATAAATCTACTCAATGAATAACTAATAAACTTGAGTCATCATTTACAAATAACAATCTATTCAGGTCCCTAATACAATAAATAACAAAGAAATTGTGTGCATGTAAGAGTGTTATCTATTTAACTTACCAATTTTCAAATGATTTTTTTTTTTTTAACATTTGAGCAGTATAAGAATTTCAACCAAAAAAAACAATAAAACAATAAAAAAAAATTTAAAGGTAAAAAGAAGAAGGAAGTAAGGGAGGAAAGGAGAAGTACAAGAAGTAGAAAAGGAAGAAGGAAAGAAATAGGAGGTGGGGAGAAAAGGAAAAAAAAATTGACTTTATTCTGGTTTGAACCACTCACTTTCAGCTTTGGAGACCTACACTTTAACGCTGAGCCCCAATTTTTAAGGCCTAATTTTAATGGGAACTTTGAATTCTAATTTCCCCCTCCAGGGGTGACAATTAAAAAAAAATTTTGTTGTGTTGTTCGGCACTCAAGGATCATGCCTGCAAGATTTCGTCAATATCAATACAGAAAATTTGGCTATCCATTGAGCACACACACATACACACACATCCGCACCTTCTCACATTTATTGACACTAGAGAAAAAATCGCCCTACAGGCAGATTTTCGACCAACCAAGTTGGTGGCTTGCATCACATGAATGTCTGCTTTGTAGATATGTTGTAAACATTTAAAATAAAGGTGAACATGTAATTAGGTCAAAGCATTTTTTAAGCAAAATTTGTGACATTTTTAGCCTAATAGACAGAGGAAGAGGTGCAGCCATATGGGACCCACCCCATGTTATTCGCAGAGGCAAATTGTGTCTGCATGCCCAAGTTTTAGGCCTGTAGCTCCATTCTTTTTTCTGGTGTAAGTACCCCACCCTTGGTTCACTACCCCACCGTTGGTTCACTACCCCTCCCTTGCACTGGATGAAAACTCATATTTCCTGCACTAAAAAAGTGAAGGAAATGTGCATGGGACTTTGAATCATATTTCATGTATGTTTCCTTGCATGATATTCCATATGTCATGCACATTCCATAGCATAAATGAAATATGATATGTTTTGTGTGCCCGTAATGTGGTGAATAGTTGGTGTGCCAAGCATGTGATCAAATATGGAATGTTCTGTGTGCCCGTAATTTGGTGGATAGTTGGTGTGCCAGGCATGTGATGAAATATGGTATGTTCTGTGTGCCCGTAATGTGGTGGATAGTTGGTGAGCCAGGCATGTAATGAAATATGGTATGTTCTGTGTGCCCGTAATGTGGTAGATAGTTGGTGTGCCAGACATGTGATGAAATATATGTTCTGCATACCTGTAACATGGTGGATAGTTGGTGTGCCAGCAGTATGAAAAAATATGCATTGCAGGTATTGATAGTCCTGCCTGTCTTACTTTGGCCTGATAAATTTTGAGGGAGAAAGGATAAATTTTGAAAATAAAGAAGATAAATACATCAATCCAAAAGAAAATTGTAGTCTTATTTCAAGGTGAAGGAAGTAAAAAAAAAAAAAAAAAAAAAAAAAAAAAAAAAAAAAAAAAAAAAAAAAAAAATTATTTTGTTGTGTGAAATTTGATTTTGAAAGGGATTTATATGAAAGTGCATCACAATTAATTTTGGTTAATGAAACATATATTCCATGTTTTCTTGTGTGGATAGATGGTTGTATGTTGGTAGCACAATCACAGTTGAAAATTTATGGTGTACTAAATAATAAAGGCCAGATGAACCAGGAACAGGGATTTTGAGCTTACATATAAAATGAGAAATTATTGTACACAGAATAGGTGGAGGGAAACGGATAGTAGAGTCAAGTTCTGAGGAAAATGCACTGGGCCAAAGCCCATATTTCCTGCACTAACAAAATGGAGGAAATGTTCATGGGACTTTGAATCATATTTCATGCATATTTCCTTACATAATGTTATGCACATTTCATAGCCTAAATTAAATATGGTAGGTATGTTCTGTGTCCCAAATACATGGTGCACAGTTAGTGTACCAGCACTATAATGAAATATGCATGGCAGGCATCGATAATCCAACCTGTCTTACTTTGGCCAGACAAATTTTAGGGGAGAAAGAAGAAATTGGGAAAATATAAAGAAGAAAATTAAATTAATCCAAAAGAAAATTGTTTTTTGTTGTTTTTTTTTTGATGAAAATAGGGTTTGAAAGGGATTTAAATAGAAGTGTATTTCAGTTTCTTTTTTTTACATATTCCATTTGTCTTGAGTGGATAGGTGGTTGCATGATGGTGGCAATCACAGTTGTAAATTTATGGTTTACTAAATAATCAAGGCCAAATAAACAAGGTACAGGGATTTCAAGCTTACATATTAAATGAGGAATTATTGTACACAGAATAGGTTGAGGGAAAGGGAAAATAGGGTCAAGTTCTGAGGAAGATGGGAGCTTGGTTAGAGGAACCAGTTGTCATCCATGGGCAACTTTTTGTGGCTGCATCCAGAATTGGTAATCTTTCCCATCACCACATAACTATCAACAGATCCTCTGATTAAAAGAAAAGAAATGTTGTATACCTTAAAAAAATTTGTATTAATTATCTATTTATTATTGGTTGATTGAGTTATGGAAATTGGTGGTCAAAACCGATTAAATAAATACTGCACTAGTTATGCCAGCTACAAATTTTACTAGTGCAATGCCACATGTTGAGACCTACTTACTTTGAACATGTCATAGGATCAATTGAACAATTTAATCATAATGTTTCTTTATAATATATATATATATATATATATATATATATATATATTTTTTTTTTTTTTTTTTTTTATTCAACTGACAAACAATAACTTGTTAAAACTGAACTCTACATTCATGTGTGCCACAGTACTTTTGCATTGATATCCCATGATTGTTGGTGTTGCTTGGAATTCAGGGTGTAGTTTGTACTAGATCATATTAAATGATTATTTTTAATTTTCCTATCCACAAGATATTTAATTGAACCTACTTCCTTGTCTGACCATTCCAAAATTGGTGGGACTGAGCCTGATATGGTATATTTTGTGTACCCATAACCTGGTGGATAGGTGGTGTGCCACACATATGATGGAATGTGGTATGTTCTGTGTGCCCGTAATGTGGTGGATAGTTGGTGTGCCACACATGTGATGAAATATGGTGTGGTGATACTCATTTCCTGTTGTGGTAAACTGTTATTGATATATATTGTTCATGTCACCACTGAGGCTGCCATTTGAGAATCTATAGCACTAGTTTTACTCAGTAAGTGCTGATTGTTACATGGTGTCGAAAGTGGGATCCTATGGCAGGCATCAGATTGCAAGCACCAGGACAGTTTGATTTTTCCAAACCTGACGAGCGGCCCAAATGGAGGAAAGGCTTCCAACAGTATAGAAGCACCTCTGGACTTGACGAAGAGGGAGAGCCTTGACAAGTTCACACTCTACTCTACTGTATGGGTGAGGTGGCAGAAAGTGTTTTAGTCTCTACTAAAGTCACAGCTGACCAGCAAAGCAAATACAGCGATGTCATGGGAAAATTTGACTCCTACTTCGATGTTAGGAGGAACACAATATTTGAAAGAGCAAGATTTAATCGAAACACGAAAAAGGAAGGTGAATCTGTAGAACAATATATAACTGAGCTATATGACCTTATTGAATTTTGGGCCTATGGTGTTATGAAAAATAAAATGCTAAGGGATAGATTAGTTGTAGGCATTAGGGATTTAAGCTTGTCAGAGAAACTCTAAACTGATCCCATGCTTATCTTGGAAAAAGCCAAAACATTGATAAGGCAAAAAGCTTCAGTGAAAGATCACGCCATGAGCTTCAGCTACACCAGATGGGCAGTGAAGCTGCTGACCTTGGTAGAGTTGGAGGCCACAGGCCTATTCAGAACAGATCTGATAATAAACCTCAACAGTCCTTTTTCAGGCAAAGGCAAAAGGGACTATAGTGTACAAGATGTGGGCATGATAATCATTTGGCAGGAAATAAATGTCCTGTCACTGGTGCAATGTATCACAAAGGTGGCAAAAATGGACATTTTAGTGCCTACTGTTTTACAAAGCCTCTACATGCAGTGTCTACTGGCAATACAGAAGAGAAAGCTTCCAGCTTTTTGGGAACTATGACTGAGGATAACAAAGATTCCTGGTACATTGATAGCCAAATGAGGCAGAGGGTAATTACCTTCAAAATTGATACAGGTGCTGAAGTAACAGCAATAAGTGGGAAAACCCATCAACTAATAGGGAAGCCTAAATTGGATAATCCTAGCAAGGTCCTTTATGGTCCTGTCAACCAGACATTGGATGTCATGGGTCAGTTTTCAGAATGCCTGAAATATGGAAAACACTATTCACAAGAGACTGTATATGTGGTAAAGGGGTTAAAAACTAACTTACTTGGTCTGAGTGCAATTACTGCTTTGCAGTTGATCCAGAGGGTGTATGCCACATACAATCAAGAACCTGATGTTGTGAAACAATTTCCAACAATTTTTGAAGGCTTAGGGAATTTAGGGGAAGCCTACCAAATCAAGTTGAAAGAGAATGCAACCCCATACTAATTGTTTGTTCCAGAGCTGTTCCAGAAAAGAATGAATACCATTCTGGAAGGACTGGAGGGGATGATGTGTCTCATGGACGATGTGTTGATTTTCGGTTCTAACAAAGATGAACACGATACCAGGTTGATGGCAGTTCTACAGCGATTGAAAAAAGCAGGCGTGACTCCGAACTTCCAGAAATATCAGTTTCTCCAAGAAAGTATCAAGTTTCTTGGTCATGTTATCGACAAGAATGGCATTTATGCAAATCCAGAGAAGACAAATGCTATCTCCAACATGAAACCACCTCAGTCAGTTTCAGATTTATGAAGATTCATGGGTCTTGTTAACCAGCTAGGGAAATTCTTCTCTCGAATAGCTGAGATAAGTCAGCCAGTAAGAGAGCTGCTGCGTAGCAATCGAGCTTGGATTTGGGGTCCAGATCAAGAAAATTATTCTCTGAGATTAAACAGGAGTTAACCAAACCAGCAGTGTTAGCACTGTACAAACCACAAGCAAAGACAAAGGTGTCTGCAGATGCCTCATCCTTTGGACTGGGAACAGTACTGTTGCAACTAAATGATCAGTCATGGAAGCCTGTTGCTTATGCTTCAAGATCGCTCATGGACACAGAGAGACAATATGCACAGATAGAGAAGGAAGCTCTAGACATAACCTGAGCTTGTTAGAAGTTCAGTACCTACATTGTTGGACGACCTTTTCTTGCGGAATCTGATCATAAGCCACTGGTTCCATTGCTGAACATGAAGCATTTAGATGATCTACCACCATGGGTGCTGAGATTTCAGCTGAGGTTGGCCAAGTATGATTATGTTGCTCATCATATTCCAGGAAAACTCCTGTATGCAGCTGATGTATTATCACGTGCTCCAAGCAGGGAGGAAGGAGATCAAAACTTCAAGAAGAAATGGAGGCTTATGTCGACCATGTCACTGTGCATTCCATACCAGCAACACCTCAGATGTTGCAGGTTTATAAGTTGGCTCAAATTGAATATTCTGAATGCTTGAGGATTAGAGAGTACTGTAAAACTCAATGGCCAGGCAATACTCCATGGAGAGTTTGTTGAAGCCCTACTGGAAAATGAGAGGATCACTCACACTCTGTGATAAGTTACTACTCTACAGTAGTCGCATTTTAGTTCCATCTTCCCTCAGAAGAGAAAATATGTTAAAAATCCATGAGGGCCATCAAGGGGTGGAAAGGTGTAAATCGAGACTTAGGACATCTGTACGGTGGCCAGGAGCTGCAAGTCAAGTTCAGCAGTTTGTCAAAAACTGTCGAGAATGTGCAGAGGAAACTTGTCAGTGGAGAGAACCTCTCTTACCAACACCACTGCCAGACTACTTATGGCAAATGGTAGCAACATATTTGTTTGAGCTCAAAGGAGATCACTATCTACTAGCAGTAGACTACTTTTCTCAATATCCAGAAGTTTACAAGAGGGATAATGGCCCACAGTATGCTTCCAAAGAATTTTCCAAGTTGGCAAAGTCATACCGGTTCAACCATCTTACCAGCAGTCTGACATTTCCACAAAGTAATGGACAAGTGGAAAGGATGGTACAGACAATCAAAAGTCTGCTGAAACATTCAGTAGATATTCATCTAGCATTACTGTCATACAGGGCCACACCAATGCCGTGGTGTGGATTGGGCCCATCAGAATTGTGTTTGGGAAGGAGGATAAAGACCACTATTCCTCTAGTGATAAAGCAACTAATTCCAAGCTAGTCATATCTCCCTGAGTTCAAGAAAGATAACAGAAAGTTCAAAGAGAAACAGAAAGAAGATTTTGACCGTCAACATGGAGGCAAAGAGCAATCTGAATTCCTGGATGGATCAGAAGTTGTGGTTACTACAGACCAACAGAATGTACTAAGCAAAGTTCTATAACCAGCATGTACTCCAAGGTTGTACATTATAGAAACACCATCTGGTGATACACTAAGGAATCGTAGTCAGTTGAACATTGTTCCTGAACCTATTGCCACACAGAATGCGATACAAGACTCAAGTGAAGTCACAGACTCTGGTCCCACTTCCGTACAAGTGGAACCCAAGAAAATAACTACCCGGTCTATGACTGGAACAAAAGCTCGTCCCCCAGACTATCTTAGAGGGGAGATGTGGTGATACTCATTTCCTGTTGTGGTAAAACTGTTATTGATATATATTGTTTATGTCACCACTGAGGCTGGTCACTTCCACATGTATGCTTTTGCCTATTGAATAATTTAAGAATATACCATTTGAGTATCTATTGCACTAGTTACATATGGTATGTTCTGTGTGCCCATAATGTGGTGGATAGTTGGTATACCAGACATGTGATGAAATATGGTGCGTTCTATTATCCAAAAAATGGTGACAAATTTGGGTCAATAACTTTCTGTTTTGTAATTGATTACAATCAAAGTTTCTCAATCAGAACTAAGTTTGATTAAGATTACATATACTTGTCTGAAAATGTAATTCATATAATCAACTTGCATTTGCATTTTAAATTACTTTTAAAAACTTTTTTCTCCATTTAAGTGCTATAATTATAAGCATCAGTGATCCAATTCATATCTGCCAATCTTCCATGAAGGGCTTGTATGTTGGAGGAATATGAAAGCAGTCTCTGAACTGTATAAGATGTTGGCACAGCGGTGTACCTCAGGAACAAAATTTTTATCAATGAAAATTGATGGAAGGAAGAGTTTAAAATAACAACAAAATTGAACCCACAGAACACACACAGGAGAGTAATGACACTCCCTGTCCTGTGCAGACCACATGCTCCAGCTCTGCTGTACCCATCAGGCTGAAATTTGGCATTTGGTGTCCCTCTAACCAGGAGAGTATTATTACCCTCCTATTAGTGTACTTATGGATATGGTTAGGCCAGCAAACATTAGTGTATATGCTAGAATTCACTATTCTATCCAGGCTGCTACTAGCAAATCTTACTTTTGTTTGTAATGTTATACTACTTTCCACTTCATTGGAACAATACCTTGCAGCGAAACTGCACCAGTTACTGGTATATACACAAAAGGGCATTTTAAATTGAATACAAATGTTATATACCCTGAATAAAAGTTATATAATGAATGCAATAACTGAATTCTCATATTCAATTTTCCATGTAGTAATATTGTTTATTTGAAAAGTACTGTGGTTATATTGACAAGCATGTGTCTTCAATTCTGAGTATGGTATATTCTCCTTCCAGCATATAAAGTGTCCCCCTCCCCCTACAAGTTGCTGTGCCCATCCAACATGAGAATACTACTACACTGCTTGGATCAAGCTCATGCTATGAATATTATCATTTTTCTTGTTAATAATTTTTTTTTTATATTATATGATATTAGTATATTATTATTATTATTATTTTATGTGATATTTATTGAAATACACAATGATGATATCATATCAAATTTTCACACAGGATCTTGCTATAATTTTTTTAATAAAAAAATAGTCATGACATCAACATACATAATTGTGTTGATGTCACAATGCATATATAACCTCCATAATATATTAGTACTGTTTTATTTACTGTTTTACAATGTGTAATGTTCCTGATACAGACTGTGTGGAGCTTCAGGTACTCTAAAAGAGAGGATAATCCCATTATTTAGCATGTGTTTGGAATCCAATACTTAGTTGCCTTGTATGTCTAGTATTCTTAAACATTGGTCAAAAAGTACTAGAATATGTATATACAATAAAGGATTGAATAATGAATATGAATATGTCATCAGCTTCTGGTATACCATAAGTTAATTCCTGGGGAAGGGGGGGGGGGGGGGGGGGGATCTTCATGCATCCATAATTAGAGCAAACCTTGCCTTTCAAATACTTAGCACCACATTATGTGGAATATCTTCATACCATTGTATTCCTCATATGGAAGCTGTACATGTAGCTAAAGCCTATACTAAATATTCAGTGGTAGATAATATATTTCAACTACAATAGCATGTAGTCTGGTATTAAAATATTTTTCTTAAACTGAAAGAGTATTAAACTGATGTTGAAAAACGAGCTTGGTTGCACATTCCTGATGAGCTCAACAACTTTACAGCTACAATATTGGATAGAGTAGTGAAATTTCTGTACAATACTTATCAGAGTTCAATTAAGCTAGTTATTCCCAGACTCCTTATTCATATTGCTATCATGCAAATGAAGTATTTCAGTGATTGCTTGCGCAGTGCAGAATGTGAGCGCAGTTAATTATCTCGCCAGAGTAATTTTATAATGACATTCCAAATCAACTGCACCGGTCACTATTAGTTAAAAAAATTTGCTGGGATGATTAATCTTCCAGGTACCATAGAAATTAATTAAACTGCTTGTTTGTTGTTGTTTTTTTTTGCTAAAAGGTTGAATGTTTGGGCACTACTGTACTAGAGTGGTCCCTAATGGTAGGGATCATCATTGTCAAAAATATTCAAAAGCTGCTGAACACCCACATCCAATTAAGTGTATGGGCTAGCATACTATTCACGAACTCCTAGGGCTAGGGCTATGTTTAAAGAAATATTCTTCAAATGCAGGGGTCGAGACTTTAGTATAGTGTGAATGTGTTCTTTTATGAGTTAATCATTTCTTTACACTTTACCACTGGACCTGTTTTCATTTGGGACCACTCTAATAAACTTGAACCAAAGTTAGATATGTAACTTTGTGATGTCATTTGGTGGGGTTGAGTTAATTAATTAATTATAGCGGTTTGGAAGCTACAAGTTCAGTGCAAAATGGACGAATTTGAACAAGCTGCAGCAAAGGAGCCAACAGAACTGCTCCCCACAGGGATCCATCCCTTGCAAGGGCCATTAGCCACAACATGAGCTACTCCACTAGTCCACTACATAATTATACTAGACAGTAGCCCTTACCTGCTCAACTGACAACTCTCATCTGATTCCATTTACCAAAGAATGGTCTAAAATTTTTCTATATTATTTTTTTAATCTTGAAACTGAAAATTGTGCCAGAACAAAATGATGTAATAGTAACCATCAATATCAGAATAGAAGTTTATGTGGTGTATATACACGTGGCCAACATTCTAGAGTGGAAAATAGAGGCAAACCACACCAACCAATTGAAATTTTATTTTTATTATTAAAAAAAAAAAAAAAAAAAAAAAAAAAAAAAAAAAAAAAGCAACAAAAAAACCCCCACAATATATACATGCATACATATGTATAAAATGTGTTGAAATGAACATTCTTGTGTTCTCCAAATCAGCGGAGGTAATGTCTGTACCTCTCAGAGGAACATTCTCCAATAGACCTGGAACAGGAAATACACATGCAAACACACTAATTAGAGACACGCAGAGTTCAGAATGCACACAGATATGTATTGCTTATCACGCATGTTAATACTATAATGTGGTAATTTCAATTTGTTTAGGTTACATAAAACAAACTATTTCGAAAATAAGCCAAGAATAGGAATTTCTTAATCTTTCTCTACCACTGCCCCCCCCCCCCCCCCCCCCCCCCCCCCCAAGGCATCATGGATAGAGATCAAATGCCCCTCCTCCAGAATTCTCTGAGCTGACTGCCTAACTTGTACACATGCAACCATACAAGTAGACTCCTACCATGTGCACAGATTCAGACTAAATTAAAGAAATTAAGAATTTTGAATTCCAGTTCGGAGTTGAAAAGCTTTAAGAATTGTAGAAATTCAGAGGAATAGTTGGAGAAAGATACAATAGTTGAGTGGATTCCCATTCATCTTGTTCACTATTTTGCTGCCTCACTGGCAGAGTAGCATGGAGCTGGCCCCTCCCACCTTGAACTGTGATATGTCCCTGGTGGACCACACAGGGAATGGTGACAATACACGGCACCTCCTTCAAGGTGGGCCAGGAAGCCTTGGTAGTGGCCACACCCCTTGCTGTGGCACCATTCCTGGTGCATGCAGTGATGTGGGTCTGTGCAATGTCCTTCTTCACCATGAAGTAATTAGCACAGCAGATGATATCATGCACAACAACAAGTCCTAGCCAACACTCGTAGCTGCATGGTTCCCTGAGCAAGTCTACCTATTGGCTGCCATCTATTCTGCCCTCACATATCCCCACTACCCCTTCAGATGGACACTGCCCCCCCTCCCCCTCCTCCTCCCCTTGATGCCCTCTTTCTCAGACTTTACTGCTCCCCTCGAGTCTTTAATTGGCCAAACTGATTTCTGTGAAACTTTGTGCGTATGGTTGATGTGTGTTAACGAAGGTTTAACCACTCCCCCCCCCACCAACACCATATCACCACACACCCACCAACACCTCCATTACTTTTGTCCTGATAGCTAAAACTGACCTTTGCACTCCATCCACTCCCTGTTGAAGAGCCCGGCAAAGTAGCACTGAGAAATGAGCAAGAATAAAGAGCAAATAATTCAGAGAAGGAAGAAAGTGTATACACTATTATCTCACAAGTAACCACCATGCTATGAATACAAGAAGCCACACCCACCACAATGACCCTTAATGAAATATCCATATTATATATGCAGGGCAGGAGATGGTCCTCCTGATTGGATTCACAAATCAATTGATGTGGAGATCATTGTTGGAAAGGTTAGAGAGAGAACAGGCTTCAGAGAAAAGACTAAAGACAATTAAAGAAGTGAAGGTTCCAAGCAAAAAAATTGAGATCACTTGTGTACAGAGAGGACTCCAGAGGTCAATAGACAGAGAATGTCACACAGTGTCACACAATAATTTGGGCAGTGTCTCACTATGGCTACCCCCCCCCCCCCCCCCACAGAGGTATCTGACATGCTGCTTCCAACCTTCACAAGCTCATCGGCAAAGAGGACTGTCTATCCTAGTATCCATGGCAATGTTGTCAATTTTCAACCAGAACACATTGTTTATTGACCACACCCTTAATTGCATCATTTGTTAACCATATCTACTTCCCCACATTTTAATTAGCATTTAACTGAGCATAATGGGGGCACTTACTTGTCCACTGTCACAGAGGCATGTCACTATGGTGTGTCCAGGCCCCAGGGCCTTAGCAACCTGCAATATCATACATGGGAATTATAGTACAGAACACACAACTATATCCACATAGCTGATAATATTACATTAGCTAGTTATTAGATTAGTGGATTGAGTATATGGTTACAGATTTTGATGACCTAATTAGTGTCATGTAGATTAGTACTATAAGTTGGAAGATGTGTGTGTCTGTAATTAGGTGAGTGGACATGGAATGTCTTGCTGTGTGTTACATTGAGGATCAAGGAAGCTGACAGTTTGTGTGTGTGTGTGCGTGTGCGTGTGTGTGTGTGTGTGTGTGTGTGTGTGTGGAGGAGGCAGACACTGTGAGGCACTTACACAGACCAGCTGCTGTGTGAGTGAGAGCCCCACACCATGTCCCATGCATGCATGACATTGCATGTTCTATTCTGTACTATTGAATTAACGTATGAGTTGATTACCTTTACAGCAGCAGCCACATTCAGACCACTGGAGGCCCTGACAAAGAAACCTTCTTCATGCAGAAGGTAAAATGTCTGAAGAAGTGAAATTATTTACAGGAAAAGAGAAAGAGGGAGAGAGAGACAAAGAGGGTAGGGGAAAGGAGGAAAAACAGTTCCAGAGGATAGAAAGAATAGGTTGAGTTGAGAAATAATAATGATATTTTCAGCTGGTACACTGGCTATAAACAACACCACTATTACATCCTATGGAAGTGCATGTGTGATGTGTGTGTGTTATTACATCTTATGTAAGTGTGTGTGTGTGTGTGTGTGTGTGTGTGTGTGTGTGTGTGTGTGTGTGTGTGTGTGTGTGTGTGTGTGTGTGTGTGTGTGTGTGTGTTATTACATCTTATGTAAGTGCGTGCGTGCGTGTGTGTGTGTGTGTGTTATTACATCTTATGTAAGTGCGTGCGTGCGTGCGTGTGTGTGTGCGTGTGTGTGTGTGTGTGTGTGTGTGTGTGTGTGTGTGCGCGCGCACGTGTGTGAGTGCGCATACTATACATATTCACATATTATGCACATAGTTTGGAAAGAGTATGTATAGAAGTGCTGTAACTATACAATATTCAGATGCATGAGTGCACAGAAGTTGACGGCCATAGCTCACCATCTCTACAGCTTCTGTGTCCTTGATGAGGTAGGCAAAGTCCACAGGAGCCCCCTCCACATTCTTGGTGACTCCGCCCTGACCAATGCCTGCAGGCAACAAGGAGTGGAGGGGAATTAGGAGGTGCCCACTTCCTCACCAACTTCATCAATCATGACTGCAGGAGCTTCAGGTACTGGGAACATGGCACATGATCTAGTCAACAGTTAGGAGAGAGAAAAAAAAAGGATTTTTTCCCTTGGGGGTGGAAGGGGGGAGGGGTGAGGTGGGGTGAAGCTTCCCTCTCCCCCACTGCTGGTATGAAATGGGTTAAAGAAGTAAAGACCAAAATTCCAAATTAACTTTAGGATTAACCAATTTATAAATTTTTAGCAATCCAGGATAAACCAGTGAAGGTGGTAAAGGGTCAACATCTATAAACCACTGCAATAAAAATGGCAGTTAGACTGCACCAGCTGTTACACATGTGCCACATACAGTCACTCACCACAACACCCTCTCACTCAATGATCCATTGATGGCCGTTCCCATCAATGAGACATAAAGAAGTGACGCAAATAGGTTGGGCGCCAAGGGTATGTTCAGATTACTCACATGTCAGATAACAGACAGTTGCTGGATATATCTTCTCCCCACCCACTATGTAAAGAGTGAGACCATCCCATGGATTGCCTAACTTGATATTGTTGTTACGATTATCATGAGCCCAACAGAGAGACTTTAGGAACCAAAGTAAAATGTGTTCTCACCTTCAGTAATGGAGGATCCTTCAGTTCTCTCCATCTTGCCATCAGTGAAGTAGTGGTCCAACACACTGCCCTAGAACTGCACACAGCCATGACAGTGACCAGTAATGGATGAGTCAACATCTGGTGAGTTGCAATGTCAATACGAACCCTTAAGGCAGAACTAAACGTCACTTTATTTCAATATTTTTTTAAAGACACAAATTTCCCCCCACAATCCCTTACCACCAAGAAGACAATGTTGAATTGGTCTAATGCGGAATAAAGGAGTATTGTTTAGGGAATTAAGTTAATTAGTCAGCCAGTGGTCCAGATTAGCTAGGGCCACCTTTGGTGGGATGTAGTCACACAACATATGAGTGATGGCATTTGCATGTTACTAATTAACTTGCTTCTTCAGTGTTAGTTTAGAGAGACCGTGGTACAGACCAAAGAGAGACAAATAAGATGCTGTGAGCTGAGAAATAGAAATAGCAGCTGCTGACGCTGCTGGGCGACTATGGAACAAAGAAGAATATGGAAAGGAAGTCACAAACACCAGCTCCAAATCTACATTTTAGGGGGGTCTTTTTAAATCTGTGATAACCACAGAAAAAGGTATGGTCAAAGGGGATGGAACCAAAATATTTGTGTGGGCCACTGTAACCACCACCCTCAAACTGAGTTTCGGATCATTGGTCCACACTTAATATCTGTGGTGTGCACCAATTAGAGCACAAGATAGATAACCCAGAACAGTTCCCCTATACCATGAGGAGGGAGGTTAGAGCCTCATAGGTTCCCCTGCACTTATACACACTTATAATGTTCCATGTTACCATGACTACACACTCACCTGCCAAAGTGTCGCCAGAACCAGTGCTAAAGGTCACTGCATCCACTTGGCCTTCAGCAAAATACATTTTACAGACAATAGGAGTTGAAGAATGGCAGGTTATGTACGTGGTCACTTGAGGTTTGGAATTTGTGGGCTCCACTGTATACAGAGGTGGTCCCCACTTAAACACATGTGGTGAGTGTGTGTGTGTGCACACTTGCCTGTTTGCCGCCATATCTCAGGGCCAGTGGTCTCATAGCGGGCCTTCCTGTTTGCCCAGTATTGTTCAGTATCTCTGCATACTCCCTAGCCTACAGGAACACAAGGCGAGCAAAAGGAAAAATTAGATATTAAAAATATTTTATGTTCACTAATGAGATTTCATGTCATGAGGTAAAAACATGTCATGTAACAAGAATTGTCATCTCCTCTATATATATATATATATATATATATATATATATATAAGGAGATGTCTGTCTGTCTGTCTGTCTGTCTGTCTGTCTGTCTGTCTGTCTGTCTGTCTGTCTGTCTGTCTGTCTGTCTGTCTGTCTGTCTGTCTGTCTGTCTGTCTGTCTGTCTGTCTATGTTTGTACCATCATCCTGGACAAACCTATGGGTGGATTTCTCTGAAACTTGGCATGATGATAGGTTTTGACCCAACTTAAAACATGGGCTAAAAATCCAGAAATGGTTACCACAGTGATGAAAAGGGCCCAAAAAATGGGATTATTATCAGAAAAACCCTTGGAGCTACAGATCTATAGCTTAGTATGCATATATAACTTAACTCTGGGAGTAACATAGGCCACCTGGCCATACCTCTTCCTTTCCTTGTGTAAGGCTAAAAAATGCCAGAAATGGCATTTCAGCAAAACACTTCAACATAAGGAGTTAGACCCATGAACCCATATATATTTTGTATCAATATAATCTGAGGAATGTTTGGAAGTACATGTATATGACCAGGCCTATTTTTGTTTTCATGTTAGGCCCAAAAAAAAGCCAAAAATGGTACTTCAGCCAGACTAACCCTTGGAGCGATAGACTTGAAACATGGTATGCATAAACTATTTGACTTTGGGAGTGACATTGGCGGGATCTCTCCTGGCTACACCTCTTCACATTGGTGTGTGAAGCAAAAAAGTTCCAAAAAAGGAACTTCTGAATGATCGTTGGACCTAAGGAGTTAGATCCAAGAACACACTTTAGTAAATGATTTGGTTTGTAAGTATGTATGCATGTATAGATATATGTGCGTCTAGGCATCACAGCCTAACATTTGCACCAAAATGGCCAAAATTTGGCATGTACTCTCCAAGAACCCGGGTTAGTGTTATTAAACACAAATGGCATGGTAATGGGTGTGGTTTTGTCATAGCCACACCCAGAGGAAGTTATTTTGGCTGAAAAAAGTTAATCAGACACTAATTAAGAAAAAAAAATTGGTGTGTGATTTCCAAGTACCTGGAAAAGCCTTACTAACCACATATAGGTGTAGTTTGGCCATAGCCACAAACACTGGAAATTGGTTATCTATTAAAAGCTAATCAAACAACCAATCAAACTAAAATTTGGAATGAGGTATTCTAAACAATTGGGTGTGCATTACTAATCACATGATCATGTGTCAATGGGTGTGGTTTAGTCATTGCCACACCCATAGGATGTCATTATGCCTGCTAAAAATTCATTTATGGACTAATCAGGCTGAAATTGGTCATATGGAGTCCGAGTAACCGGGTGAGCATTTTAAAGTATATGTGGGTGTGGCAATGTGTGTGGTTTGTTATTTACCACACCCACAGGATGTTGTTTTGGCTGCCATAAGCTAATTAAATCACCAACCAGGCCGAAGTTTGAGTGGCTTCTATAATGTTTTATGTTGACATTGGCCGGGCAAAGCCGGGTATATGCAGCTAGTATTACTATAATTCTCATCTTATGTGTCCTTTAATTATTTTTTGGCAGCCAAAAGAACTTCCGGTGGGTGTGGCTATTACCAAATCACACCCACTGACATACACACATGTGGTTAATAATGCTCACCCAGTTACTTGGAGACCACGTGCCAAATTTCAGCCTGGATTGTCTTTCACTTAGCTTTTGCTAGCCAAAATGACTTCGTATAACATAACATAATGTCACTAAATATCTATAATGTGTGTGTGTGTGTGTGTGTGTGTGTGTGTGTGTGTGTGTGTGTGTGTGTGTGTGTGTGTGTGTGTGTGTGTGTGTGTGTGTGTATGTGTGTTCTATTTATTTGCCACATGCAAGATACTTAGATTGTAATGCTCTCCACTGATAATGTATTCCTCAGAATTATTTACCACTCGAGCAGATGTTAAAAACCATCAACTCATCTGTAATGACCACATAAAAACCAACAACAATTGAAATCAAGTGTAGGAAAGAGTTGAAATAGGCCATTTTTAAACACGTGCTATAGTTGACCAAACACTTGTAACTATCTTTGGTCTTGTTAAATAACCTTCCTACCTTAACAAACCACACCCCCTACCCCCTCCCCACTCCCAGTATCAACAATGTATTACAGTACTATGAACAGTTGGGCAGAGGAAAATGGAGCTCGTGAGAACTGGTTGGTTGAGTGCATGTCACAGGACCCACTATGAGGTGACTGTGGGAGTTTAGGGGGCGCACTGCTGTAATGGTTTACCTGGTGATTGTAGTTTTTGGGGTCGGTGAACGGCACAGCTGGTACCTGTCGTACCTCAGCCCCTAACACCGCCATGGCATCAACCCTCTCCTGCATGTATGTGTAAGGGAACCTATTATTCCAAAAACACCATTGCAACCTAGATCCACAGTGCACACTATTTAAATGACACCAGGACATTATGCTAAGTATTACACAGGAAATCACTGAAATTTCTGGTAATTTAAGTCTTATGAGTCATGTTACATGTTACACTGGAAATCACTAATTTTTTTGGAGGTAATTAGAGTTTTCTGAGAGGTGAAATGATGGACTTGGAGATAGAAATGATAAATAATGGCAAAACAATCATGAGGACATCCCAGGAGTAGAGGGGAGGTGATGAGCACCAATTCATCTCCTTCCCCCCTCCTTCCTCCTCCCCTCCTGTTGTAGTTAAAGATAGAGAGATCAATCTCGCTAATCTGGTTAGTCTGGAGTTACTGAGCACTACATACAGAATGACGATGTATATTTCTATATTTAAGATCAATAAAAAATATATATACAATCCCTCCGATCTCTAGTCAGAACATAGCCTCAAATATATGGCCCAGCCACAATACACACACTTAGAGGGTACAGCAATGCCACAATTCTCAAACTCCGCCCACATGCACTCCACATGAGATTGGGTGTTGGGCATGAAGATGACGAACTTGTAGCCCAGGGCATTGTACATGTGGGCCAGGCCAATGCCAGTGTTGCCTGCATGCCTTCCATAACAGTGCCACCAGGTCCCAGATGCCCTGAGGGCCAAACTAGGCAATCATACCACTGGGCACAAAGCATAGCACAACTACACTGCCACTACAGGACCACAAGGAAGACCTCACAGTATCTGGACAAGGGGACAAGCTAATTGAGACTCTCACTGACCACACCCACCTTCTTTCTCGGCCTCCTTGATGAGGTAAAGGGTAGCTCTGTCCTTGACACTGCCCCCATGGTTCTAATGTTCAGCCTTCATGGCTATGGTGCAGCCTGTCTGCTCACTCAGTTTGCCCAGCCTGATCAGAGGAGTGCTGCATCAACAGTGACACCAAGACAGAGGTGGGAATATATGAAAACCCTTTACCAACACATGGTTTTAGGGATTGAATAAATGACGATCCTTTACCAGCACACATTGGGTTGGGGTTTTTTTTTTAAAGAATGAATAAATGGTGACCCTTTACCAGCACACATTGGTTTTAGAGATATGAATAAATGTTAACCCTTTACCAGCATATAACAGATTTAGAGAAGTGAATAAATAAAAAGACTTTACCAATTTGCAATAGTTTGCTTCTTCTCTGGTATGAGAATTTGTTCTCTATTTGTTGACTTTAGCCTAATTATCTGTCAGTGTTCCAGGGCTCACCACTAGGAGATAGTCAACATGAGCTGGGTGGACTGGTGTGGGAAGATGTTGAAGGACAGGAAAGTTTTCCTGTCAGTGCTGGGTTTGAACTCACAACCCTGGGGTTATTAGTCCAAGAGCATAACTACTCAGCCACCACACACACTCAGTTTGCTGAATATTGTTCTTCAGCGTTGTCAAGTGATTTGCATGCATGTGATTATGTACAGTATCATGTGACTCTCACAGTTATATTAGCTAGGACACTGCGTGTTGGTCACGTCTCACACACTATCAAGTCTCACACAACAACACACACCAGAAGAGTGATGGCCACCTGGAGGACACGCACTGAACCAAACAGGGCAAACTAGTTTGGTAGCAATCTCATTAAAAACAGCTACAAATAAACAACTGCAAAGACAGCTTCATTACGCAAACATAAAAGTGCCATTTCTTGGGGTCAACTCTGACTGGGGTACTTGCAAATTGAATTGCATTAGCCTGGCCTATAGGCCACAAATAGCTATAGGTGTGGCTATATAACCACACTCGCCTATGGGATGGGCATACAAGCCACACCTTCTAGATGTGGTTGCAATAAACAATTATCTTTCTTAAAATTGACATTATTACCTGTGGCACACAGGACTAGGAATGGTGGGGGGAGGGGGTGGGGTATATTCACAAGTTTTGCTCAAGAATGGAATTTTAACGAATTGTTTACTGTATGGAAACATCAAAGTTTGTTGTTACAATTAATTAGTTACAATTAAGTGATTTTATTCTATGGAAACCCTGTGGCTACAACTAAGTTTTGACTGTATAAAATCCCAAAAGTTGTAAATCTTGCCATAACTATAACCTCATTTTAATTGTTCTAAACAATTATTCTGTTCTTTTTAATATATTTTGTAGTAATTGTTAGCCACAGGTATTAGTGCGGACCGCTCCTGTTGGTAGGTGCTCACTTGTGCCATTTTAGGTTTGTTGGAACAGAAGACTTGAATGACCACATCACACACAACCTTCCAGGCCTACTTATGGTATCAGTGAACCTCCAGCACCATAGAAAATGTATTGGTATTCATGACTGGCAATGACGCTTTTAGAACTGCAACTGAAAAATAGCTCATACTTTCACCATACTACAGGAATAGAAACTTTATGAAATTTCCAGATGGGCTCATAGCAAATTCCAGAATATTCAGAGCTGTAGTTATGGATAAAACCCAGCATGAAAGTGGAGAAAGGTTAGTTGCAACACTGCCAGGAGTCTATCCGCTAGTTCTAGGAACTTATTGGTTAGCGACAGTAGAGTAGCGGTGAGTGTCATACATTTGCCAGAGACAATGTCGCTGCCCAGAAGTAGCTGCTAGTTCCTTATCAAAACATTTTGTTAGGCAGCACCTCATTTCCAATAATTTTTGGATTGCCATAAGTGCTGCCTGACAGTTCTGAGAAGCATTGCAGCTTCCTCTTGTCTAATAGTAACCCTGGCAACTGTTTGATGCTGACCACTACTGCTGCCTACCTTTGAGTTCTGAAAACTAGCAGCAAACTCACTGCACCATTTTCTCCATAACCATAACTCTGGAATATTCTGGAATTTGTTATCAGCATGCTTGAAATTTGATAAAGTTTCTATTTCTATAGTACTGTAAAAGCAGGAGCTATTTTGCAGTTGCAGTGCTCAAAAACACCATTTCCAGTCATGGATCCCAATACATTTTCTATGGTATGGGTGGTTCACTGATACCATAAGTAGGCGTGGGTGGCAGGTAGTACCTGAGTAATCATGTAAGTTATCTATTGGTTCCTACCAAATATTGCAAACTCAGGTTAGTTTTTTTTTTTTTTTTTTTTTTTTTTTTTTTTTTTTTTTTTTTTTTTTTTTTGTGAATTTCTCACAAACTTCTTTCAGTTCAGAGGGTAAAGGGTCTGAGGGTAAAGGGTCTGGCTAAAGGGTCTGAGGGTAAAGGGTCTGGCTAAAGGGTCTGAGGGTAAAGGGTCTGGCTAAAGGGTCTGAGGGTAAAGGGTCTGGCTAGCAAGACTAGTCAATAAAAGACTAGGTAACATATTTCTGTTTTTAAAGTACCACACTATTTATTAGCCTGAATCTACTGCTAGAATTATATTTGTTTGTAATTATTGTGCCAAGATGAATCTGAATTAATTTACCTTGATTATAGTAAGTGCACTGTCACAAATTGGATATATTTTGCTTGTAATCGAAGCACCCTATAGATGCAGAAACTACAAGTAAATATATTTATTATATATAATTAACAACTAACTTTCTAACAGATCTTTCAAAGCCTTTCACCAAACCAACTGGTGAAACACATTTTGTTGGTGGAAGTAATCAGAAGTTAAGCTATAATAAAGTTTATCTAATCCAATATTATGTAAATAGCCATTAATAACTATTCTCTCTTCCACTTTTTCAAAAAGTTTTTGCTGACATTTTAGTCTAGTCTGCAACCAGTACAACTAACTGAACTCTCCTGATGACAGGTATGTTCTGGAGGGACTCACCTACGTAGTACCTCCTGTACCTCCTGCGTAGCCTTCGCTATTCATAACCCTGGGACCATTTCCCTTGCAGAGATGGTAGCAATATCATTCAATAGAGGGATACTGAATAAGCGCACAAGCCCGAAGATAGTCAAAACCTTTTCCTACCTATAGGAAGGGTCCGCTACCAGCCATCCAAAAAAAAAAATATATATATATATATGAAGAAAAAAAAGAAAGTCAATAAATAAATTATTGGTAAAGGGTCTACCTGCCAGAATAACAGACCATCTATATGGCATGCACTACAATAGAGAGCTTGCATAGGTAAGGGTAAGTTGAAACTTCTGACACGTCAGCCATCTTGTAGGGCAGGTACTGGGCGAGTTGGTTTTCATTATAGTATAACTTGTGACTATTAGCTGTGTATTTCAGTGTCACAAGCGAGGTTTTCTAACTAATAGAATGTTGGCCTGCAATGTTTCTGGGTGAAAGCTCAGAAAACCCTGGGTCTGTCCACTAGGCATAGAGAAGCTTTGTTATTAGCATTTATTGTAAAGAGGTGGCGCAGGAAGTCTTCCCAGGTTTCTTAATATGCTCTGGACATTTTTATATTTGGTGAGTGCACTATACAAATTTGGCCAACAAGTGCCCTTTTTAAATAAAAAGTGCCCCTCTTATTATAAAAGTTGCCCTTTTCTAATTAAAAAAGCCCTTGAATTATGAAAAATGCCCTTTCTATGTAATAGAAACCCTTTTTTTTTCTTTGTTTTTTTAATAAATAAAAGTGTCAGGTTTTGTAATAGGCACCTTTATTTCAAATAGAGTGTCCTTTTATTATGGAAAGTATCTTTTTTAAATAAAAAAAAAATTTTTAAAAAGCCCTTGTATTATAAAAAGTGCCTTTTTATGTAATAGAAATCCCCCCTTTTTTTTTTTTATAAAATTGAGAAAAGTGCCCTTTTTGTAGTAGGCCCCCTTTTTAAAGTATAAAGTGCTGTTGTATTATAAGAAATGCCCTTTATATGTAATAGAAAGCCTCCTTTTTAAAATAAAAAGTGCTGTTGTAATATTAAAAAAAAAAAAAAAAAAAAAAAAAAAATCCCTTTATATGCAAAATTGAATATGTGATTAGGTCAAGTGTTTTTTTGTTTTTTTTTTAAAGTACAATTTGGAAATTTTTAGCCTTACTTGTGTAAGGCTAAAAATTTCAAAATATTATACTTCTAAAAATAAAAAATAAACTTTGACCTAATCACATTTTTTCACTTTTGCATTAAAATTCTACAACATATGCCTTCAAAGCAGACACTTTTGTGACTACAGATGATCAGTGGTGGGCTGAAAAAAAAAAAAAAAAAAAAAAAAAAAAACCCATAGGGAGGGTTTTTCTCTAGTTTGATTAAATTCTTCAAGTGCATACACAATACTTCAATCTACTTGTGAAATATTCTAGTGGCTGTTGTTAGTGAAATCAGAAATTAATAGGCTAGATCTTGCATAGTGCCTCTGGGGAGGTAGTGGCAGCCTCATCAAAACCATTGATAATTCTGTACACGTGAAAGTTAACCTGGTCAGGCATGCTTGTGGTGAATGTTCAATCAAGTAGGAAGCAGTGTAGCTGAATACTTCCTTAGATGCCAGTCCAGTGTCATTTCCTTTAATTGTGATAATTGAATTGGACTTGCTATAGGACAAGTGGGAATAACTTTATGGGCAACCACACTTAATGTCTGAATGTTGTACTTAGATGGGATGGGATGGGACTGTATGTCTATGTTGTTCCTGAACTCTAAAAGTAACTCTCCACTAAACTCTGTCAGACAAATCTCTCTGTTTGACTAGTCTTGATGTTTCCTCTCTCTCTAGCCTCCTTTGCAGCTCTCTTCATTTTATTATTTTCGTAAGTATAAACAGTTGGAACATAATTGACATCATCAACTTTATCCACAGGTTTACCTACCAAAAAAAAGAGAGGGAAGAGAAAGCATCAAGGGCAAGTTTACTGTGCATGACTACAGACAGCTATATAGCTTCTAAATATGCTAAATTATAATAGACTACAGCTAGCTACTAGCTAAAATGAAAGCAGGTACAAGCATAGTTCATCAACTAGATGACTTGCTAGTACAGTACCTGTGATAAAGTGGTTTCCAGCATATAATTCTGGTGTCATGTGTTGTTGGTTTTTTTTTTAACATCCAAGACTTTCTCTTGGTGGTGATCATCTATTCTCTTCTACTTTCTTTACGAATACCAAACCTAGACATTAGCCACTTCTGCAACACACAACACAACAGCTCATAACTATTTCTGATGGTTTGTTTAGTTGCTCAGAAGGGTTTGTGTAATTTGCATGAATACTTAAAAATTGATTTACACATAAACTATCCACCAGAGGCACATGGCAGCTTTGCTTGCAATAATCAAGTCACTGATTGTCCAACAGACAGAAAGATACACAAATATGCCCATAGGTTGAGTTTTGGCCTTGGGAGACCTGGGTATTGTTAAACCCAGATGAATGTTGTTGCTAGAATGCATAAATGAAACATAAAATGACATAAAAATGGATCAAGGTACTAACATAACAAAAATAGTACAGACTTGTATTACAACTTTGTGCAAGCTTGGATAAAAATATGAATATATATTAACCACTACAATTGCATATATCTTCATAGTACATGTATACACTCCTATGGGGTTATGTCATATAACAACAGTATTGGAGGTGACTGCATGAGATTGTGTGTAGTGTTCCAGGTCTGTTGCAACATTTGCCATTCTTTCCAACTCTCAACCTGAACATAACAGACATATAAAACACACATACAAAGAGAAGTCAGTGAAAAATTAAATTTTTGCTGCCATTTGTTACCGGATATTATAATATATTGAGCATTCAAAGTTTGTTAAGGTTACATAAGCCAATGAGGACTTGCCAAACTTGCCAATAAATCACTGCAATATTCTATCATGCCTCATATCTCTCAGTGCTGCAATGAACAGACTTCTTGTAGATCCTTACTGGCTTTACCAAGCCCAATGTCATCCAATAGCTCACATAGCCCCTTCCATGTGCATGGGTAGGTAGTTATGTTTGGTCCAGCACTCATCCATTCTCCCATCACCTCACATACACACTCCCAAATGTCATGACAATGATTCACTGCTATAATCTTTGTGTCCAATTCTAATAGGTCAGCCACATCCTTCCAATGTGGAGCTATTTCATCATAGAGCCTCAAACATGAAGTACTTTCTTCCTTGTTTGTCCACTTAATGAGTTGTAGATGTCGTGGATTGATAGGCTCATCACCAGCTGAAAACCACAATAATAAAGTGTAAATAACAATCTAATTTTATATTAGTAATTAAGTAGACATATGTAGTCTATTACCAACAGCTAAACTACCAAGGTAAGAAAAGATGCACATCCCAACAAGGCAACAACTCTGAGAAAAATGTGAGGGGGTGGGGAAGAAGAAGAAAAATAGTCCATTTCCTTAAACTTATAGTGCTATGGTTTTTGTAGGCAAAAAAAAAATTTTTGAATTTCTTTTTTTCATTTTTTTTTCCATCAGGAAGGACCACTTTTGTCAAATTTTTGGGGAAAAAAAGAAAGGAAAATAGGGGGTAAAGAAAATAGAAAGGAAAACTGGGAGGTGGGAGAAGAAAAAAGGAAGGAAGATTAAAAAAAAAAAAAAGGAAGTAAAAGAGACTACACCTGGATTTGAACCCAAGATTTCATACTTAGTTGACCAGTGCCTTAGCCATTGGGCCATAGTTTTGAACAAAAAAATATTTAAGAAAAGAAATTGATTTGCTTTATTCGCTTCTGTGGGTAACACTTCAGAAGAAGAAAAGTGTCTATTATCTAAGCAGGGTTTAGCTACACCAGGCCCAAAAAATTTCATTTAAATTTATCCAAAACTGTGGAAGGAGTTAGCAAACAGACAGACACTCGGAAAATGCTTGAAATGCTCTCTAGTATGACAACCTCCAACTGCAGTTGGGATAATTGCATCATTATGAACATTTATCCTATAACCAATTAAAAGGAGAGCATAAGGATAAATTAGTGATGTAGTCCAGTTCACTACTATCTTGCAGTCGGATGTGTTATGACATGGCATGGCAAGATGCTACCCAATACTGGAATAGACTAGATCCTATTCCTAACTAGCAATGGGAATGGCCAAGTGAAGTGTGATATTATAAACAATGCTGAGGAGGCACAACTAAACTACCTAAACTGATTCATTACTCTGTTATTCTACTCACACCCACTCCATCACATGTTTGATGTCAGAAGATATTCGAAAATACAAAGCTAGTATACAATATTTAGATTGTTATGTGTTCAAAGCTCCAAAATAATGTTTCAATATCTTGAGAGTGTTGGCTATCTACAAAGATCATTACATGCAACAAAAAAAAAAAAAATCAACAAAAGTAAAAGAAAGAACTACCCTGGAGTTAGGCTTTTAATTTTGCATAATGTTTGGTTGGAAGAAGGTGATTGAAGTTTGAGCAAGAACACTGTGAAATAGCTGAGGGAACACGTCCCACATATCAGTTCACTTATCTCTGTGGGAGAAAAAATGCCAGACACTATTGTGTATTCAGTACTAAAGTACAATTCACACATTCCATTAACATCATGTCTTATCAAAACTTAGCAACATTGAAGAACTTGAAATAATAGTGAACGACAAAAGATAGTTCTTGAACTAATTGTAGCCTTCTTACATTGAATCCTATCAAACAAACAAATAAATATAAAATGATTCAAGTTAGCCCTTTGAAAGGTGTGAATCATCCTCAACATTGAAAACTCCTGCTCATAGTCACTATTCAAACTTGGTATGATCCTTACCATAATTTGAAATCACAGTTCAAAATAAGGCTCCCTATTTGAAAAAAAGTTTAAAAAAATCTTCATTTTTTTCCATCAGTGGACTTACAGAACTGTACTTAAGCTATGTCACTCACTGTGACTCGTACAATATAGCCCTACATCAACAATGATATAGGAAGCGCACACACTGTAGAGCATATCCCTGTGTATGACCCTGCCCTGTATGTAATCATGCACATGTGCTATGGGTATTGGTGCAACACTCCTTGTCTGTGATGATTGAGATGGTGGTTCCACATAGATGGTGTGTAAACTAGTGCCATCGCAACTAATCACAGTGCTTCACTTCCTGCAACATTAACACAATTATGATATGGATAAAGTATGTCTATGCATGCATGCAAAATGTGAGTGCCATCAGCAACATTTATAGCAAGCACCACTTGGTGATCCAGGATTAAGAGAACACTGAAAACACTACATCAAACTTTAAATGTTTTATAATAACAATCCAGTTGCAGGAGTAGAACCCAATGAAGGAAGTGCACACCAACTTGTTCCTATAGAGTGGGTCAAGCTTCCATGAGCTTTAATGTTGTTTGCACCTCACAGCAATGCTGTGTGCACAATGTAATGCACTGTGACTTATGAATGACTTGTACATGTGTGTCTATATTAGCTGGCAACATACAAGCAGGAGTGGAAGAGGATCCATTACAGAGACTGCAGAGGGTTGTTCTTTGCCAGCTCCTTTAAAAACAAAAGAAAACAGTTAAAAATATTGATTTATAAGTAATAATAAATTATATTATTTTATTTTATATATTTGATATCATTAATAGAACTATGACTATTAAGCGAGGTTAAAAATATCACAGGGAGCTGCTACACCATGCAGAGACTAGCTGTGACACATGCAGCCACAAGTTTGATGTGTCACATCCTATCACAGGAATAGAGCAAAGTTATATTCATCTGTCACTTTGTGACTTTGAAATATGTTGCAGAAGGTTAAAAAAACCCTTATACATATATATACATATATATTATTGCTACTGTTATTATTGTATGACACTTGAAAGTGCCATTTTCCTTGAAGAAATGGAACAGAGAAAAGGATCTTAGAAGCAATAAATATTGCGTTTTATGTTATTCGGACTCAAATTATACATAAAATTATTATAATATAGGAATAAAAATAGTGGAAACATTATTAAATTTTGGAACCAAATTTAAAATCATGTGTGGTAATGTGTAAACTGACCTGGTAATTGTTGGTCTGGATTTGAAACAGTCAATGAACAAGTGTTTATAACAGATGGTAAAGGGTCATCTATATAAAATACAAGTCATATTCTTAAGTTGCAAATATGGTGAAGGGTCACCTGAAAAAGATAAATGGTACAAGATATATGGTTTAATACCAATCATCTCAGGCTCACTGACTACAGCCTCTACAGGTACTCACTAACTGAGCCAATATCTGTGGCTGTCTGTCATGTTTCCAAGGGTCGATGGGTCTTTGGTACAATGAAGAGCTTTGCGAGCCTTGATATATCTGGCAGCATGAAGGAGGAAGCTCGGTGTATGCTGCTTCTCACACTTAAAGGCAAGCACAGGTTAATCGGGGTGATAGCAGAGTGCTTGTGTGATTTCATTGATGACTCGCTTGAGTCTGTCGTGAAGAGCCACACACATATCCTGTAATGTCTCGGGGTCAACTTCAGGATCAGAGGACAAGTGAAGGGTAACTTGGAAGAAGGAGTCATAGAAGTCTTCAACACAAACTATTCCAAATTCATCTCCAGTTTGTTCAAAGAAGAAGCAATTTCTGTAGACATTGGAATCCTCATAGTGCTTCCAGCCTTCACCTGAGATAAGCTTGCAGATAGTGCTGCAGTAGATGCCAATTCTAGCAATGCCCTTTGGGAAGTGCAACATCATTGAGAATTGAAGCATGGGATCAGCAGTCGGGCTCTCAATGCTGGGACTGGATGCTTGTGTCGACAGTAAGCATGGCATCAGGAACTCCCCAGGGTTCATCCTGAAACAGATCAGCAACTCCTCTAACAGCTTCAGCATGTCCTCAGGAGTGAAATGAAAATTGTAACAATTCGAGAGATTTTCTTCAGGATCTCCACGGTAAGAATACCTTGCTCTCTAAACTTCTTCCATCCCGCATACATTGTCCTCCCTGTATCGACACCACTGTTGAGCTTAATGTGTTCCACTATAATCCCTGTCACCATGTTCAGCAATACTTGAGGATCCCCAATCACCATGTCAGGAACAACTCTTTGAAGTAAAAGATGCAATTGGATTGCTCCAGATACTGCAGGCCCTCCTTCAAGGACATTTTATTATTGAAGTATTCCCTCACATTCTGCATGACTTCAGTGAGTGTGAATACAATCTGCCCTGTGGTTGATATTTCCATAATAGTCTTCTCCAATAAGTGGAACTTCAAAGGGATGTTGATGATTTCTGCTCCATCTTCGTCCATCACAACCTCCATTACCTTTCTTCCCATTTCATAGTCGGCTTCATTAGGATCCTTGGCATTAACAGCAAATATTAGCTTTTTGCACTTGGGGTTGGCATAAACAACGTTGTCACCCAGGTCAAATGATTTCACTATATTCGAGAGCTTCCTCTCCTTTTCTTCTCTTGACTCACTGCACGTGTTCCATATCTCTGTGGGTGCCCACAATAATGAACTTTATTTGACTGTTTCCTTGACTTTGTGACACAACCATCTGCAGGAACTGAAGCAGCATCTGTTCATTGGTGATCTTAGAAGGTTTTCCTTCCCCAACAATCTTGCCATCTTCTCCATAAAAGTAGCTGGTGGGACATTCGTCCAGGCGCTCACTCAGATTAGTGACAACAATAGCAATGCTAAGAAAACTAATAAACCGTGGGAGTATTTTAAGGAATTGTGGTTGCCCACCACTGTCAGTTATTTCTGCCACAACCTCTGTCAGAGCCACCTGGACTCCACCCAGGGACTCTGCTTCTGCCTCAGTCTTGGCAACCTGTGAAAGAAGAAGTGAATAACAAAGTTAATAAAGTTAAGGTAGCTAATTGTGTGAATGAGGGTTATGAGTTTCCAGTGGAGGAAGTTGATTATGAGAACACAGTTTGGAATGAAGACAAAGAAGTGATTACAAAAAAACAGCAAGGACTCACCTAATGAACAATTAGCCGGCCAGGCAGAGGCACCAAAGCAGAGGTGCCAAGGCAGAGGCGCCAAGGCAGAGGCCCGAATGGCCAGATCCAGAGAACATATATAAGACACAGCTAACTATTATTAGTTTAGTCTCCAAATTATAAGTGCGTGAATTGTGGCATTGTGCATATTATATTGTGCAAAGATTTGAAGAATATTGTTGTTGCTGGTACAGAGAGTCTCTGACCAGTATATGATACCTATTCTATTTTAAGGGAGACTCAGTGAGTGGACCTACCATTGGCTAATAGTAACAACAGTAGGTAGCCTTAGTTAGTACTATAAGAACGGGTGATTAACTAGGGAGCGGGGCAGCTAGCCTAGTTGTTAGAATAAGGATTGAGACTGAAGCTAGGCCATAGCTCGCTCACAACCTCATCGATTAAATGCTTCACTGTATATGCATAGAAAGAATCCCAAATTAAGTGAGATTTTACTTTATGAGCTAGCTCATTCTGTGGCAGATTCATTCCTTCATTGAGACTCAGCTCAACCAGTTAGATAACAACCTTATTATCAGTAAAGCTATGATATATTTTGGGTGAAGAATCCTTTCCAGATCTCATTATCCTCTGGGAATACTCACTTCAACTTATTTCCACACAAGACTTGGATGAAGGAGACATTTGAAATCTCCTGAGCCCTATGCTTCATACAGGAGGTTTGAAACATGGTGTGCTGACACGTTTAGAAGGAGGCTTGTTGCACAGCAAGAGAGCCAAAGTGTGGGTCTTTCCAGAGCCAGCAAACCCCACAATCACAGACTTCTTTCGCTTCAAGGTCACCTTCACTTCCAATGCTTTCTCCAACTCAGCTCAAGCCTTCTCAATAAATGCAGCTGGGGGAGAAAGAAGATAATTATCCATTGGTGGTAAATACAGTTTATTGTAAGAAGTAGTAATAAAATTGTCAACAACTGTAAAAACCACATATAAAACACTACATTCCATTTGACATCATTAGGCTAACACTAATTAGGGGATAAGTGTGGCACTTCACATGTTGGAATGACCTGGGCTACCAAATATCAGTAAGTAAAGCCAAAAATTTTAATCACACTATGTCAGGTAAAATTCTCAAATTTAAGTTCCAATAGACCATAAATTTCATAACATGTATGTATGCATGTTTGTGTGTGTGTGCATGCGTGTGTGCGCATGCCTGCCTGCCTGTACGAATGTATGTACATATGCATGCATGTATGTATATATGTATGTATGTATGTATGTATGTATGTATGTATGTATGTATGTATGTATGTATGTATGTATGTATGTATGTATGTATGTATGTATGTATGTATGTATGTATGTACGTATGTATGTACATATGTATGAATGTATGTATATATACTAGAAGGTATGCCCGGCGTTGCCCATGCCAATATCAATATGAAACACAAAGCCACTCAAAACACCATTTTTAGCCATATGGCCTCATTCAAATAACAGCAGCTCAAAAATAGTCATGCAACCTAACAGAGAACATTTATTTGTTTCTGCTACACAACACAATGTTGTTACATGTTTTAGTGAGGCATAAAGGGAGGCTTTTGCATCAGCCTCTAAAATATATATATATATGTATGTATATATGTATATTCGAGCATCCACTTCTCATCCACTCATCCAACTCTACCAGACCACATAGTCCATGAAGCGGCCGGTACATGGGGCAAGTGCACAAGATATGTCTGGAGATTGCTCCTCTGTGCCACACTCACAGGTCACATTGGGCCATAGTCCCCATTTGTGCATGGACATATTGAATCTCCCCACCCTTGTACACAAGCAATTAAGGCATGTCCATGCCAACCTGGGTACATCCAGGCCAGCGGGTCTTTGTTGAGGGGTGGGAAAGTGGAGGTGCAGTGGAGTGGTCATTGACTTCCACTTGCTTCTCCACTTTTCTGTCATCCATTGAGCTGCACTGAGTTGGTCCTCCTGCATGGTCTTCGTGAAGTGGTCTAGTGCAGCTGGCACAAATGGGCATCTAGACTTCAGCCTTCGATGCCCTGGAGAGGACTCTGAGACCAGTAGATGTAATAGATGTTTTGGTTGATTCAGAGCCCTTTGACTGAATGAGATTGTTGCTCCAGTGTGGCATAGCTCAGCAGGCTGGATGCCTGACAGGATATGTAGAAACTCCATTGGAGTGGGTTGCAGGCATGAAGTCACTATGCGCATGGCATCATTAAGGCACTTGTCTATCAGGTGAGTGTGTACACTCCTGCATCACATGGGGGCATAATACTCTGCTGGAGTATACACTACGGTGAGGGCTGTGATATGGAGAGTTTGCCCCTTAGCACCTCACCCAATACCTGCAAAGTGCCTCAAGGCCACTAATTTATAAGTAAAAAATAAATTCTGTGTGTATGTCAGAATGTTCCCCATTTCACCACCCAGAATTTGAAGGGGAAAAAAAGGGAAAAAGTAGAAGAAAAGAAGAGAGGAAATAAGGGAGAAAAATAGGAAGGAGAATAAGGGATGATAATAGGGAAAGGGAGAGGAAAGGGAAATAAAATTAGGAAAATATTAAGGAAGAAAAAAAGAGGGAAAAAAATCGATGCAGTTCATATTTGAATTACTGACTTCAGCTTGAGAGACTTGTGCTTTGACCACTGAGCCAAGGTTTTTAAGGCTTTTTTTTATTGAAAAATTTAAATTCTATTTTTCCTCACCACCAGCAATGCCACATTCAGGATTCTTTGGGATGAACCTTGTCAGGTACCCAAGAATCATGCCTGCAAAGTTCCATCAAAATCAATTCAACCATTTGGCCGTGATGCTGGGACATACATACATACATGCTTTTATTTCTATAGATCAAATTTAAATTAGACACTTAATTATACCAATAAAAAAATATATATTTGCAATATATCATTTAAGGACACCTTTTCCAAGAAAAGCCATTTGATAAAATAAAAAAATTTAAAAAAAGAGTCAAAAGGTACTTTGTATTAAAAAGGGGGGACTTTTTATCATAAAGAAAGGAGGCTATTTATGAGAAAAAGGAGGGCCTTCTATTAAAATAATAAGAAATTTTAATTTTTTTTAAATGGCCTGTCTATTACACTGAAGGGCACTTTTATAAATAAAAAGGGGCACATTTTATTATAAAGGGCACCATTTATTTTAAAAAATAAACACTTTCTATAATAAAATGGTACGTTTTTATTTCAAAATAAACACTTCTTGGCCAAATATATGGGAAGGCAGCTGCCCTCATTATCCTCCTGCTAAATATGAGTTTGTCATCACAAAACGCTTAATGCCATGGCCAGACTCTCTACCACCATAGTATGTGATACAGTTCAAGGGGTACTCGAGACTAAGTAAATTAATCCTTGATGACCATTATTATTATTTGTATAAGGAATTCATCACGAAGGAATGCCCATGTTATACACAGTGGATAGAGTTACTCTGGATAACCTGGTGTTGTCTACAGATACCCACAGACACTCCAGACTCCTCCATCAGAGTATCTGCATTCTGGGGAGGATGGAGTTCTCTGGTTATCTGCAGATGTCCATGATACTGTGTTCTTCTATGCTATTTTTTCTGCTCTATAGATATGCCTCTATATTCACATGTAGGAAGGAAGGAAGCACACCATCACCTGGGCACACTGTGACTGATTGCTCTGGGATATCTGTGGGGGGCATCCCGGGATGATATGCAGACATCAAGAGTGACTCTGTTATCCACAGATAAATGGGATCAACAGTGATTACAGCAGACCATGCTCCACAATAGAAGACAGGACCACCCAAGGAAAGAAAGAATGGTAGCAATAAAAAGTTAATCAATTTCATAGCTTGCACGAAGACAACCACACAAAGCGAGGCACTAAAGGAGCTATAAACATCTTTAGCTGGTAATGTCCCATCATATATATATATATAACTCATAGTCGGTATGTACCTATCCACGTACCTATGTGGCTAAAGACATGACAAATCATTGGCCCTAGAGACCTGAAAACTGTTACCATGAAGGGGGGGGGGGGGGGGGGGGGTGGAAGGGAGGAGAGGGGAGGGGGATCCTGAGGCAGCAGGACCCGAAACACTGGATTTTTAAAGCAGCTTAAGTAAATTTCCTATCTACACAATAACCATGAAGTTGTAATATTAACCACATATATAATCTTATCTCACCCTAATAATTATAACCCAAACAAATTCAATTGGTTACTATACAATAGCATAGCAAACTGGTAATTTTAAAAATGCTAACAATTTACATTATTGCTATGCAGTCCATTCATACAAAAATAATAACTCAAGTAAAATCTGTGCTACAATTAAAACCAAAAGGAATATCCATAGTTCTGATTAGGTGAGTGAACAGCTAATTTTGATCATTTTATTCCAAAGCACACCTTATAGTTCTGATTGTTCAGCATTACACCATGCCTCCAAAACTTTCTTACCCATCTGAAGTATTCACACAAAATATCAACAGGCAACGTTGGAAATCAACCACTTATAATTGCACAATGCTTACAAATGTTCCTGAACCTTCTAAAATATCAAAGGGCAACCTAGTTGCATGCCTACTTATGAGGTGCTGTTAATTGAGTGAAACCACAAGGTTGAGTGACTTCACTCATTCATGTTTCAATTGGCAGGGTCGATCACTCTGGTTGTACATGAATAGAGAACTAATTGCAGTACATTCTTGATGTATTTAAAAACTTGTGGTTCAAATATAGCAAAGGAACAGTGCCCATTTTGTCTGTACCAGTCCATAAGATAAAAATCTATCAAACTCTTCTCCGATCGTTTTGTAAAAAACTAATCATTTAGTACCCACTTGAAAATTAGCCAATAAATAAGAAAAAAACATATCGGAAAGACCTATTAATAAGATCAATACACAAAGGCATGTTTATAGGTATGACAGATTCCAGAGTTTGAATCTAAAATAAAATTGTATTGTCAAGGAAATGATTTACTGTGAAAATATTTCAGGGCTAATATGGGTGCTTTAAAACTAGCTCCCTTAAGTCTTGAACCCATTAATGTATGGACTTAGTGATATTACAACTATGCATTATACCTGCACATAACTAGCCAGTGATATAAACACAATACAATTAGTGAAACTAATGACTACAATTAAATATACACACACAATTTATGGACACTGATTAGTACAAACCATAAACATTTTCACAGTTCAATGATAGGTCATGACATGTACAACAGCCATATGTAATCAGTTGAGTTCAATGAGTTCAGTCATGCAGAACTGTTAGTACAAGATTTTATGTGGAGTAAATAGCTCAATGTTAGGCTATCATACTTTCCTATATGCACACTATACCACCCATTTATGTACACACATCTTAGGTGTTCTAAATGACAAGCAGAGTATGATTCTATAAATACTCACCAGGTGAGAGGATAGTCCAGATGTCCACAATGGATGAGTGAATATAAAATCATAATAGAAAAAAAAATTTTTATTTCTGAAAGTTTTCTTCACAAAATCAAAATTCCAAATTTGAGACCGACTCACCACCTATGGTTGCATAAAGTTAAGAATGAGAGAAGAGATGTACATCGATGACATTTAAGTTAAAATCTTCATCTTAAATAACTCATGTAGGTTTAATAGACAGGACATGAGACATGTTATAATATGAGTCTATTAGTGCACATTTCCCTATCATGCTAGGATTACACTGGCATGCAATTCATCATCTATGATGATATAGAATAAGTAGAACAGTGAAAGAGAATGAAATGATTACAATTAGAGCTAATTAGGGTATATCTTCTTAAAGTGAGAGTAATGCATTAATTCACTCTGCATAAAGATGGGGAGAAAATGAACAAAGAGAATGCTGGATAGATTATTGAACAATTAATATATTATATTTATCTAACTAGCCATGGCAATATTGTGTCATGTAATGAGATGTGAATATCTGCAGAACTATATAGATACAATCCCCACATTATAAAGATTGCCCATGGTTTGTCCTCTATGGCTGCCAAGTAGCATCACTGAGGGCCAGTTTTCTCAAAATTAGCTTATTTGAATTATCTACAAGGCTTAGGGTTTTTTTTTCTGGCCTAAAAAATATCGCCTCAAAATAACCATAAAATATATCAAAATTTCAGAATTCAGTTAAGTAAAATACTAAGTTATACTCCTGCAGCGTACACTTGTATGAGGGTCAGTCATCAACATACCCAGCCAGACCAGGAACATAAAATAGCTAAAACTATTAACAAGAGCAGCCCCATACTAAGACATGTGGCAAATAATTGCACTAATATTTATTAAACAATGTTTTAGACGTGCAAAATAATTGTTTAGAATACTTCAAATGAGGTTAAAGTTGTGTTAAGATTTAGAACTTTTGGGTACCATACAGTAAAAGCCTCAGTTGTAACCACCGTGTTTCAGTACATTAAAAGTACCTAGTTGTAACCACATAGTTGTACCAACAAACTTTAGCATTTCCACACAGCAAAGAATTTGTTTAAAAAAATCAATATTAACAAAAAAAAATCAGATCAGTCCATGTATCCATCCACTCCCCCCACCCCAACTATTCATAGTGTTCCAAGACCTCTATGCCACAGATAAAAATCACACCAGGATGAACATATAAGTTGTGTGAAGCTAAGAAATTATATTAGCTTAAGTAACTCTATGGGAAATTAATGCGTTAGACCTTTTAGTGTGTATGTATTCTGTTTCCTATAGAAAATGAGCTGCCTCTTGCTTGTTTTGCAGGCACATGCAGGAAGTTCAGCTAAATACCGTGTAACCATCTCCTGAGTATAAAAGAACTGCACCTGTTT
Organism: Lycopodina hypogea; assembly: GCA_963969325.1. Classification (NCBI taxonomy): domain Eukaryota; kingdom Metazoa; phylum Porifera; class Demospongiae; order Poecilosclerida; family Cladorhizidae; genus Lycopodina; species Lycopodina hypogea. The sequence goes on along the minus strand of OZ017792.1, from coordinate 2,153,525 downwards.
TATTCTGATGCAGTCAAAACAAATATATTTTTTCATCTACACTCCAATACTAAATTATTTTTACTACTAAATATCTTCAGCTAATTTTATAAAGAAATATCGTATAAAGAAGGTTTTGTAGTGCCTCATTAAAACCGCACTAGTAAATTAACTCACTTTCTGTATTGATAGAGTTCCAGCAAGAAGAGAAATAAGACAAATGCAAATGTAAGTTCTTCCAAACTCTTTGATAGTTATAGTAGTCTAATAGCAATGGAACTTACATACTTGATGAGAAATAGAATATTTTGAAATGTGAAATAAATTAGAGCACGTCTACTTGTAGTGATAGCTATACACTAGAATTGTAACTCACAGACTATGATGATATAGAGTCAGGAGATCAGAGTGAGTGGAATAGATCATGTACAAATGAGAGATAATTATTGCATGTCTTCTAGTAGTGGTAGCTATACACTAGCATTGTAACTCACAGGCTATGATGATGTAGAGTCAGGAGGTTAGATAAAGAGAAATAGGTCATGTTCGAATGTGAGAAAGTTAGTGTATATCTTCTTGAAGTGGTAGCTATACACTAGCATTGTAACTCACATCCTGTGATGATATAGAGTCAGGAGGTAAGACAAAGAGAAATAAGAAATGTTCAAATGTGAGATAATTAGTGCTTGTCTTCTTGCAGCGGTAGCTATAAACAAGCATTGTAACTCACATTCTATGATGATATAGAGTCAGGAGGTTGAACAGGCAGAAATAGGACATGTTCAAATGTGATCTAATGAGTGCATATCTTCTTGTAGTGGTAGCTATGTACTAGCATTGTAACTTACTCTCTACGATGATATAGAGTCAGGAGGTCAGATAGAAAGAAATGGACATGTTCAAATATGAGATCTTTAGTTCATGTCTTATTGCAGTGGTAGCAAACACTGGCATTGTAACTCACCAACTATGTTGATATAGAGTCAGGAAGTCAAACAGAGAAAAATAAGAAATGTTCAAGTGTTAGATAATTAGTGCTTGTCTTCTTGTTGTGGTAGCTATAGACTAGCATTTTAACTCACCACCTATGATTATACAGAGTCAGGAGGTCAGACAGAGACAAAAAATAGGTCATATTCAATTGTGAGATATTAGCACTTATCATCTTGTAGTGGTAGCTATACACTAGCATTGTAACTCACCAGCTATGATAATATAGAATCAGGAGGTCAGACAGAGAGAAATAGGACATGTTGAAATGTGAGATAATTAGTGCATGTCTTCTTGTAGTGATAACAATACACAAGCATTGTAACTCACAGGCTATGATGATATAGGGTCACAAGGTCAGACAGAGAGAAATAGGTCATGTTCAAATGTGAAATATTGGCACATATCTTCTTGTAATGCTATCTAATTACTAGCAATGAAACTCACATGCTACGATGATATAGAATTAGGGATAAGACAGAGAAAAATAAGATATGTTGTAATTTGAGATAATTAGTACTTGTTCTCTTGTAGTGGTGGCTATACACTAGCACTATAACTCACCCACTATGATGATATAATAGAGTCAAGAGGTCAGAAAGAGAGAAATAGGACATGTTCAAATGTGAGATAATGAGTGTTTATTTTTTGTAGTGGTAGCTACACACTAGCATTGTAACTCACAAACTATGATGACAGAGTCAGGAAGTCAAGCAGAGAGAAATAGGATATGTTCAAATATGAGATAATTAGTGCTTGTCTTCTTGCAGTGGTAGCTATAAACAAGCATTGTAACTCACATTTTATGATGATATAGAGTCAGGAAGTCAGACAGACAGAAATAGGACATGTTCAAATGTGATCATATTAGTGCATGTATTCTTGTAGTGATAGCTATATACTAGCATTGTAACTTACCCAATATGATAATATAGAGTCAGAAGATCAGATAGACAGAAATGGACATGTTCAAATGTGAGGTCTTTAGTGCATGTCTTATTTATTGGTAGCTAAACACTGGCATTGTAACTCACCAACTATGATAATATAGAGTCAGGATGTCAGACAGAGAGAAATAAGACATGTTCAAATTTGAGATAATTAGTGCTTGCCTTCTTGAGTTGTAGCTATACACTAGAATGGTAACTCACATCCTATGATGATATAGAGTCAGGAGGCCAGACAGATAGAAATAGGACATGTTCAAATGTGAGATAATTAGTGCTTGCCTTCTGAGTTGTAGCTATACACTAGAATGGTAACTCACATCCTATGACAATACAGAGTCAGGAGGTCAGACAGAGAAACTTGACATGTTCAAATGTGATACAATTAGTGCATGTTTTCTTTTAGTGGTAGCTATACACTAGCACTGCAACTCACTTCCTATGATGATATAGAGTCAGGATGTCAGACAGAGAGAAATAGACATGTTCAAATATGAGATAATTAGTGCATGTCTAATTGCAGTGGTAGCTATACACTAGCATTGTAACTCACAAACTATGAAGATATTGAGTCAGGAGGTCAGACAGAGAGAAATAGGATATGTTCCAATGTTAGATAATTAGTGCATTTCTTCTTGTAGTGGTAGCTATACACTAGCATTGAAACTCACACACTATGAAGGTATAGAGTCAGGAGATCACACAGAGAAAAATAGGACATTTTCCAGTATTAGATAATTAGTGCATTTCTTCTTGTAGTGGTAGCTATATAGTAGCACTGAAACTCACCTCCTATGATCATATAGAGTCAGTAGGTCAGAGAGAGATATAGGACATGTTCAAATTTGAGATAATTAGTGATGTTTCTTTGTAGTTGTAGCTAAACACTAGCATCGTAACTCACCAACTATGACGATATAGAGTCAGGAGGTCAGACAGAGAGAAGTAGGACATGTTCAAATGTGAGATAATTAGTGAATGTCTTCTTGTAGTGGTAGCTATATACTAGCATTATAGCTCACATCCTTTGATGATATAGAGTCAGGAGGTTAGAAAGAGAGAAATAGAATGTGTTCAAATGTAAGATAATTAGTGCATATCTTCTTGTGGTGAAAGCTATACACCAGCATTATAACTCACATCCTATGATGATATAGAGTCAGGCAGTTGGACAGAGAGAAATAGAATATGTTAAATGTGAAATAATTAGTGCTGTTTTCTTGCAGTGGTAGTTATACACTAGCATTATAACTCACAGGCTATGATGATATTGATTCAGAAGGTCAAATAGAGAGAATAGATGTTCAAGTGTTAGATAATTAGTTAATGTCTTTTTTAATGGTAGCTATACACTAACATTGTAACTCACCACCTATGGTGATATAGAGTCAGTAGAGAAATATGAGGTATGTTAGAATATATATAATTTTTTTAAATTTCATTTTCTATATTATATCAAAATGAGTATTCTCAAGCTCTTAAGCAACTTACTTTCTAAGATACAGAAGTTAATTGTTTGGACATGATGGATAAAGCATATGGACAAACAGAACTGAATTAACTCTTGCAATGATATTCATTCCCCAAATCAAAACATAATTGTAATTAATTATTGTAATCATAACTAAATGAAGTAGATTTGCAACTTTTCTGTGCAACAATAATGAATGAAAGCTGCCTACACAATTCCTGGCAATGCCCCCCCCAGTATCCTCCATTAACCTGATTCCTTGCTTTGCTAGGAATAGATAAATGCTATTTAGAGATTACAGATGTGAATTTATAGTTGTTGACACAAGTGTGTGGGGATCAAGCCAGTTTTAATACTCATCTCTTTAGTAGATATTGTCACCATATATAGTCCTAACCTTGAGGTAGATTTAATGCTACCCACTATCAAGGTGTTAAAGGGTAAGAGTAGAAAAAATATATTATTCATTTTTTATTATCTTAAAGAAATATATTATTTATTTCTTATTGTCAAAATTGTTATCCTTGATGCATAACTGGTATAAAAAAAAATTTTAGAAACTTTGGCCCAATATTCATTAAGAACACTCATTCTCAAAAATTTACTTGTTGTGGAGGTGTAACTTTTCAATGACATCACAAGAGAGACAGCAGCTGCACTAACTCACCTAAAGCCATTTGCTACTTCAACAATTCCTGGAGTCATTTTTTCTAAATATAGCAGCTGGCTTGCTTTGGCCACTTTCAGTGTGGAACTAAATAGCTAGCTAGCTAGCTATATAGCTGAGCATGTAATTATTATTATTTTTTTTTTTTCACATTTGGGTTATAAAATTTATAGCTGGTAACTGCCCTAATAATCAGAGCTCTATAAAATAACTTTAGGGATTATTGAAGTAGTGTATGGCTTTAGGTGCACTTTTGTTTCAGCTGTCCCCCTTTGATGTCATTGAAGAGTTACAACCCCACACAGGGATGGATCTGGGAAAATGGAAAATGGGCTTCTTTTAATTCCCCCCTCACTCACTTCCCACTCATGCTTTTACTTGTGGCACACATGTCTAGAAGACTTGGAATGGTGGGGAAGGGGTGGATATCATTCACATCTTTTTATCAAGAAAGGAGTTTTAACAAATTGTTTACTGTACCATAAGGAAACAACAAAGTTTATTGTTATGACTAAGTGCTATTACCATATAGAAACCCTGTGGTTACAGCTATGTAGTACCTTCTATATAGAAACCCAAAAGTTGAGATCTTACCATGACTTTAACCTCATAATTATGAGTTGTGAACAATTATTTTGAGAGGGGGATAAAATGGTGCAGAGAGAAGTGAATAGAGGACCATACCATCATGAATTGATGTTGTTGTTTTTCAAACCTCTGAAGAGAACTGCCTATATAACTGAATTAGCATAGCAGGAAGCATCTCACAGAGTTGAGCAACAACATACTGAAAAGGAAGTACATTGAAAGCAGAAGATAACAACATCCCCAGGCTAGTAAAGCTTACAGATGCCATGGGAATGGATTTCTTTTGTGGAAATTTTGAGAACAACATTTAAATGCACAAAGACAAACAAGAGAGTGATGTGTGGTTAGATGTCCTACAACCTCTCCTGAACTTAAAATGAGTTCTTATATTGATGATCTACCATTGAAGCCACAAAAAAATATATCTTAAATTGAAGTTCCTATTAATTTGGGGTAACATTGAATTTTGACATGGACTGAAATGCTTGGAGAGATAGATGTTCCAAGATTGATTATGAGGCCATCTTGAGGAATTATTTTAGAGTTTTCAGAGGAATATTTTTATGGAGGGATATACATTGTTGCTTCTTTTTTGGTGTGGGCTTGGGCCACCCCTCTCTTATGAAACCTTTAATCAGGAATGATAGTAAAAATGCAAGCTTGCCACAACAGCATTACACCTATGATGCAGGATGAAAGTTTATATTTGTAGCATTACATGCCATGTAAACATTTAAGTATCTTGAAGTTAATCTAATCGTCATATTTGCTGCTTTGTTGTATATGCTTGTGGCTTACTTGGTAACTTTCAACACTTTCTGAGATGATCATACTCCAAAAAAGGTCCAGGAGGATTGATTCAACTATGACAAGAGAACATATTGAAACTTCTTTTTTTCTTTTCTTCCATTGTTGAGACTGTGGGATAGAGGGTGGGAGGGGAGTTCAGCTGAATTATGTATGTATGTGGCAGATGAAGATTTATATAAGACCGTATTAATATACCAGGTATTTCCTGGCCCAGGAACATATTTGTGATGATATTAGTTTAGTGAATCACCACAGGGTACACAACACACAACCACTCCCCCCCCCTCCTACATTTTCCCACCTTCAGATTGTAGTGTTCAACTCTGATTGGTGACAGTGTAATTTCATTTGGTCACTGTGAGAGTGATGGTGTTTTTGTTGATCCAGAAGGGTTTATGTTAATTACTAAATTCTAAAATAAGTATTTATAATTTATTTGATATTATTTTTTAGTGTATATTTATTATAATCTGTCAAGTGTTTTCATAATTTTTTTTCTTCTTTCAACACTTGTGTTTACTGGCAAAGATGATTTTATCTCTACTATAATGAAGGAATAGTCTATCCGTGTTTCTGCGATTTATTCTTTAAATGGTCGTGTTGGATCCACAAATCCATATATATTTAGAATGTTAGGGGAATGTTCAAAGTATATCTGTATGGCACCACCACTTCATGTTTTCAAACAGGAGGCCAAAAAATAGTATTTTTTTTCCTGACAAACCATTCGTATTGCAGACCTAAAACTTGGTATGCATACATAATATGGCTCAGAGATTAATATGGCGTGTATCCCATCTGGCCACATCTCTTCCTCTTGGTATGTCAGGTTCAAAGTACCGAAATAGTACTTTAGAAAAAAAACCTTGAATCAAGATAATTATACCCACCAACTCATATGTATTTGGAACCGGTATAGTAAGAGGAACATTTAAAGTATATCTATATGGCCATACCCCTTCCTTTTTTTATCCAAAAAAAAAAAAAGTCAAAAATGCTATCTTTGCCAGACAAACCCTTGGAGCCGCAGACCTAAAACTTGGTATGCATATACAAACTGGCTATAGGAGTAACATGGCATTGGTCCCACCTGGCCACACTTCTTCCTCTTGGTGTTTAAGGTTAAAAACACTGAAAATATTACCTAAGAAAAACTTGAATCTTGGTAATTATATCCACGAACCCATATATATTTGGAACCATTGTTGTTTAGTTCAATATTTTAGTACATATATATAGCCACACCCTTTCATGCATTCGTATCAGGCCCAAAAAGCCAAGAATGGTACTTTAGCAAGACAAACCTTTGAACCTACAGACACCTGAAACTTGATGTGCACACACAGGATGACACTGGGAGTTACATGTGCTGGGCTCCACCTGGCCACACCCTTTCCTCTGGGCATGTCAGAATGATAATTCTCTGTGTGTGTATGTTTATGGGTATCCATTTTCTGCCAAAACCACATTGTCAAATAAAACTCGCTCTTCAGGATGGATGCGTTGTACACCAACTTTTATGTTATTTAGCAATACCTCTTCCTGTGGGTGTATGCCCCCCTAAAAAATGAAACTTTGGAGAAATGCTTAAACCTGGAGTCCCAAACTTGGCATACACACATCATGACTCTGTGAACAACATGGGCTAAATCCACCTGGTCACACCATCTCCTATGGGTATGTCAGCAGGGGCGGATCCAGGGATTCAAAAGGGGTAGTTATATATTTTTTTACTTACTAACCCAAACTGCACCCATCCTGTGAAACCACACTTTTTTCAAACTCCTAGTTAAAAAAGAGGGGAGGGAGGAAACACAAAAAGCCATGCTTCTGGAACTCTCCCAGCTTCTTTGCATAATCAGGTCACATTAACTTACTATACTATTATTTTTTCTAGCACAAATATTATGAATTGGTAAATTATCCAGTAAGTAGAGTTATTTTCTGATTCTAGGATATTACTAATATTCTTTTAGGATATTGAATTACCAACAAATGCACTACTGAATCTCTGACGGTGTGTTTCTGATGTTCATCAATAGTAGAGGGAAATGTACAGGCTATAGTAAGCATCACTTTTTGTTAGGGAAATAATCTTCATCACAAATGTACACATCAACAAGCAACAAATCTTGCTCATTTATGTTTGCAAGTAAAAGGTGTAATAAATGTTAGTCACAGATTCTCACCATTTTTTTTTCTACAAGAAAGATGATCTGGATTGGTGTTTTGAGATTCCAGCAGCAGCAGTGAGCTGTCTTCAGCTATAGCTGAATGCTTCACTACAATCTCAATCTTTTTAAATATTATTATTATTTTTTAATTTTAATGTTTCCTTTCTCAAGCTGGTGAACTATTTCCATCTTCTTTTAGCTCTTCTGAATACACAACCAGCAGAAGCTACAGTTCTCTCCTTACCATTCAAAACATCTTCATAAAAAATAAAAAGAACCCAATAAACCACAAAAAGAAATTTGCAGTACTTAGAGCAAATTGAGTTTGCTCCACAGACAGTTTTCCCCACCCTACTGCTACAAGAAAGCAAAGAATAGACCCTTTACCAAATATTTAGCTGAAAAGGGGTAGTTCACCCCTGGATCAGCCCCTGGGACTCAAGCTAAAAACATTTTTTATGTATGTATGCATGTTTGTGTGTATCTACTTAATCTTTAAAATACCATACCAAAAAAAAACAACAACCTATCTTTAGGGTAGACACATCTTTCATCAAGATAGTTTTTAGTGAAAATGGACTTTTTTTTCTTTATTATTATTTTTAAAAATTTAAATCCTGGGATCCAAAAAAAATGTTAAAATGGGATTCTGTGTATAGCACTGGTACTTACACTAGTTTAAATAAAGAGATGATCCCAAGTTATATTTGATTCCAGTACTTGTGTATCGTCGTGGGTCAACCCCAAACATACGCCTAGCCCGGCCAAAAATTACTCCAACACACAACAATTATAATTATGTTTTCATGTTTACCTCATGGTTACATATAATAGGTGATGTTATTGTGTGTTATGATTATGTTTCCAGTTATACCTTATATTTATATTATTTTATGAGACTCTATGGAACTCTAGTTAATGAACTTCACTGTGTGTATGCAATTGCAAGTGATGTAATGCATTCAGGCTGGCAGGTATAAAACCCCACTGTAAGTCACTTGATGACAGGCCCGTCAAAGTTGCTATGAGTTATTAAGATTTAAGGTAAGCATATCCTAAATTTCTTTGGGTTAGCTTAAGGGATAACTTGTAACTGGTCAGAACTTTGGTGGCAGTAACTACCATTCAATCAGGATAATGATGATGTATATTTATTTCCCCTCCAAATACACATGTTCTACTAGAGTTGTTTGTTCCTGTGTACCTGCAGGGATCACTAGTGCACTGTCCAGCATGTGGTGATTGTATTCATCAAAATTGTTGGAATGTTATTTATTTCATTCACTCATCACAACAGTGACAACAAGCAGGAATGTAAATATCAACATGAGAGGACACATCAAGTTAGATGATACTGTGTTGCACAGTAGGAGAGGAGCCGTTCAACAAGCTACACTCTGTTAGCATGAGGAGGGAAATAGTGATTGATGTACTTTCAGAGTAACTGTCCCTTTTCCAGGGTTATGTTAGGGGAGTTGTGATGATCTCACTGAACAGAACAGTAATAACTTTATTTTTTGCCAACAGATCAAGAAATATATATAGGTAAGGATCACCAAAATCACATTTATCTCTCCTCCATTTTGCTGTGCTAAAGATCCTGGATTATTTTTTAGGCTTGGAACTGGGACTCTTCAGATAACTGTAAAACTGAGGCTCATTAATATTCTTGAATTCATTAGTGTTATATTAAAATAACTGTAAATATCATTAAAATATCAATATAGTGCAATTACAGTTCATAGCAAAACTGAATGAAGTAAAACTTCCCTAATTTTCTAAATTGATACTTATTTATTCAAATTACATGTCCTTTACTGTGCAACCAACTTCTGTGCTCTTCTCAGTTTTTAGTCCTTTTTTATGTCCATGCCATAATAAACAGACATTTCTCCATCATCTCTGCTGCTCTACTGCTAGAGGTTCATCCTCCTCATCAGGGTTGTTCAATACATGTTGTTAGCCTGTGCAATACTATAAATGTAGGAGTCCATTGATACATCCATCCTTGTCCAATTATTCCCCATCAGTGTCCTTCACAACCTTTCATTCACTTGTACAGATCTTGTTGTCAATGGAAAAGTAAAAGGATCTAAGTTTATTCTTCACTTTCTTTCAATTCCAACACTGTAGAAAGCCAATTTCTTTTGTTTAAAGCTAAACTGGATAACCCTATTGATTTTAACCAGTGTATATAAGATCACATTTTCCAGTTTTTACCCATGAACTTTTACATGTTGACAGAGTCTAAATGTTACTTTAGTGGAATCTTATTGTTGTTGATCTTGTTATGAAACTTCTTCTCACCACCAGTGCTGAAGCACCCAGTTAACCTGTGGTCATGCTTGAGTTCCCCCCCCCCCCCCTTTTTTAAATTAAATTAAAACATTAAATCATTGTTACCATAAGAATAATGCTCTGGTATTTTACACTCTTCTCTCTCTCTCTCTCTCTCTCTCTCTCTCTCTCTCTATATATATATATATATATATAAACATTTTAATTAATTTATTTATTTCCTTCTAAGGAAAGTATGCCCAACAAGTATGGCCAAGGCCAGCTGGTGGTCAGCTGCATTGGTGTAACAACCTTGTAGGGCAGGGGAATAAATTTACTTGAGTTTAATAGCTCTTGGGCACTTTAAATAAAACATACCCATCAACCACTGGATATCTGAGAAATCTACCCAGCCATCTATATCTGCAGTTGCCAAAGGTGAGGCTACTGTTTTTTTTTTCTGAATTTTTGGGCAATAACTATACTTATGTCATTATTCACTTATCAATTTAAGCTCACAAAATCAAGTTTCAAAAGCAGTTGGTTTTCCTTTGTTTATAGGTGTTGTTCTTGTATGAAACAAAATTATGAGGCCATTGTTTATTTGCAAATGTTAGTGTCCATCACAAGATTTTTTAAAATTCATAGTAATTTCATACTTAGCCCTCTCCTATAAAGTTTACAAATTGGGTATCATTTATATGTTTAAATTTTTGTGTATTTCAAGGCTCATGTTATATTATTAAACTGTTAGTAATAATTACTCTTTGCTGACTATATGTTTTATGTTTAACATTGATTTTGTTGAAAGTACCAATACTAAAAAGTATTGTTTAATATTATAAACCATTTAATTTATTCCTGTAAGTCAGTTGTGTAGGGGGTCACATAATGTTGTTCAAGGAGCTAAGTTTATAACATTACTCAGGAAGGCCACTTTTAGATTGTTTTCATGCCTCATTATTTTTTTTTTCCTTTTTAAAAAAAATTTTTTTTATAGCAATGACAATTTATGTGGTTAGGTATGGGTGGGGGGGGGGGGAGGAGGAATAGGTAAGGACATAATTGATACTGAAGCAGTGAGCTAGGCCAACCTTAATGTTGTTACAAGCCTTGAGAAAAAGTAAAAATATACAAAGCAGCCTGTGGGATTCCATCCTTGGGTGATTTCAAGTTAGGCCTTAGTTGTCAGTTAGTTACTCAACATTAATTACCTTTTGAAAAATTACTTTGTTTTTATGTCCATGCCTAAAAGTTTTATACTCATCAACCACTTAACTATAATATAATTAACTAATTATTGAAAAAAGAGGCCAGATTTTTACTTGCTATGTTCATATTTACACCCTGTTATAGCAAGTCTTGATTGAAAAACCCTTTACCTGCCATAACAGTATGATGTGTTCTGTAGGTAAAGGGTCTGCATTGGAGACCACATTATAGCATTGCTCATGAGTCCAATTAAAGATTCACTTTGATATGCAGCAATGGATATGGTAGAAAGTGCCTGGTGAATCTGTGGAAGGAGATCACCTGCAGTGTCTGCCAGGGCATCTACCAACTACCTATGGTTTTGCCATGTCTACATTTCCACTACACAGAGTGTATTCTTATCATAAAGTTCAGAGCAGGCAATGACCAATTATTTCCTTGCCATGATTGTTAAAGAGGCCTCCCTCACTGAAGGAAATGTAAACACCCTCCATACTGCTGTATTCATCAACCAATGGAAGGAGCAGTACACCCAGCTGGTGAAGGCTCTCAGCAAGGTATTTGTGAGATCCCTGAAGCAGCTCTGTCTGGTAAAGGTAAGATATTTTCTCTTCCTGTTATCCCTTTCCTCAGCTCATGTAGCATCTAAGCAGTGATCAGCAGGATGTCTGATTTTCTCCTCTGCACTGCTACACTGTGTGACTCTGTGAAATTTTATGCTCTGATAGACTGTCATCTGAATTGTCTATGCAATGGATTTATCATAAAGTATACTGTCAATAATGTTGGAACCAGGAAGTATTGCATTCAGTACACAATGGGGACATGAACTCTCTATCTCAGTGGATGAGCAGTCAGTAGCAGGCAGTCCCTTCCCATGCTGGTCTGCAGCCTTCCTGCTCTACTAGACAAGCCTGTCAAGGTCTGGAATAATTTTACGAAGCCTTGGAGTATAACTGTTAATTCTGAAGGTGACTTTGTACTTACTGAATGTAGAGGAGATGTTGTGGTTTTGAGTAAAGATGGAGCAAGATTGGGAACCATCAAAACCTCAGAGTACCAATTTGTGTACCTACAAGGATTGACTGTTGACAGGAACGATTACATCTATTTTGTTGATAGTTGCACCAGCAGGATTTTTGAGTCTGACAGGAACTGCAGCAATGTGCAATTGCACAGAGTCCAGCAAGTTGACAGTCCAGGACATTACGATATTGCAGTGTTTGAGATGAAGTGATGGTTACTTAATGTGGCAATAAAGGCATCATTATGGTGTACGACAGAGAACTGAAATTCATGAGACAGATTGTTTGTGTGAATGATAACCCACTGAGTGGCCTATGTCCTGACAGTCATCAAAGCGTGTACATATGTGACTATATTTGCTGTGGTACTGGCTTGATTGAGATAAAATGCCCTTTCATATTTCAAAATCTGCACCCAGAACATGTTTTGAACACTTTTATTAAAAACCTGATGATGGAGTCATGCATCCATGCCGTGTCCACCGTTATTACCACCTGATTCAAGGTCAACTAGTAATATGTGAAAAAAGAATTTGTTGACTTTATCTGCTGGATCACATTGTGGAATGCATGTGGAACTCATTATTGCAGATCCACTTCACTTCATGTGTGAAGCCAATATTGCACAACGTTAAAAAAAATACATACTACTTCCTCTCTTGCTGACCAATTTGTTACTTGATTCACCATTGATATCTTTACCAAAAAATTATATACAAGAGTTGAATGTACCTAACATAGTGGGAAAAAACAATAACAATACATTTTGTTTCTATAGTGGTGAAGATGTTGGAAGGATAGTGGTTTATGACAATTTATGGAATGCTTCCAATATGTTTGCATTGGTATTACTGGCATTCTGGTAAACCAAAGGGAAGTGGTACTGTTCAGGCAGTTATAGTTGTAAACAGACTCTATGATTGTGTTTTTCCTCATACTATCATAGCATAGATTGTATGAATTGAATTACCTTTATCACTGCACCTTTACAAATGTAAGGAACTCAATAAAATATGAACTGAACCTAAAGTTGTTATTGATAACATCTTCATGTGAATGTGTACATTTGTGTATTCACTATTGCTTGTGATGATTTCATTGCACAGGATATTGTATGTTCACTAGCATTCATTATAGCTTTGATTTCATACATTAAATATGATCATTGCGGTCAATTATATCTGTCTATAAGTAATTACCCTACTTTGACTTCATTACAAATGAACCATACAGAGGTTTTTACGTCCCTTCTGAGATCATACAAAAAAATGTTTTTGCCATGCGCACATGTGTACTCACAGATGCACACATATTCACACAGGATCACACACATGTATATACCATCGATCAAATTGGTTCTTATAACAATAATGATATAGAGAAGTGATTAGTATCATAAAGGTACTATAGGAGGGAATATATTAATTAAAGGCAGCACAAACATGCAATATTTGTCAATATTTGCATACCCTACATCCTTCTTGTGTTCAATAGAGTTAACCTAAAGTATACATAGTCAAATAGTGCATTCGTTTTCAAAAGTCCAATCACTTTTTTAACGTGGATGCTACTTTAGATATTAACTTAGACTTCTCAACTTCTTCTAAACTCAGCAGTTCTTCCTCTTGGTAAAGCTATGATTTGTGGATGAGCCCCACAGTGAGCTAACTGTTCCTATATCTCAAATCCAGAATGATTTAAACTACATCACAAGCATACACAACCTGTGAAAAATTAATCCTTTGTGTGATGCACCTGTCAGTTACTCTCCCTCCCCATCATTAAGAGAGAACTGAAATTACTTCACATGGAGTAATGGTTATAAAAAATTTGACAGTATTATTTCTCTTTTTAATGATTAGAGTATGTCTTGACTCTGTCCAGAAAATAGTATAGGTGTTCAATAAATATTTTCGAACAATCACTAATATCTTGTGCAAACCTGAGGCATGTTTTGAAAAGCTACCTCTTGTGATAGTTATCTATGCTATAAAGGAAGAATATTCTGTTTGTCTGTCAGTGTATCATCAATTAACGCTTGAACAGTTGAAAATACGCCCACAAACCCATATATATTTAGAATCACTGTCACCAGGAGAATGTCATAAGCATATCTATATGACCACACCATTTTCTGAATTCTATAAAACCACCAAAAAATGGTATTTTTGACGAAAGAAGAATAAAGCTACAGGCATAGACACAACTTGACTCTGCAAATCACATGGAGTGGGTTCCACCTGGCCACACCTCAAAATTTCAAAAATGTTACTTTTTAAACAAAACAATCACATGTTCATTTTTGTATCAAAAGTTTACAAAAAATATATTCAAAGCAAACACTTTGTGATGATAGCTGATCAAAGGTGGGCTGAAAGGATGCTAGTAGGGCCGGTTTGTCACTAGTTTGATTAAATGCTTCAAGTGTATATACATTACTTCTATCCACTTGTGAATATTCTAGTGGTTGTTGTTAGTGAAATCAGAAATCAATAAGATAGATCCTATGGGGAGGCTTAGTGACAGCCTCATCAAAACCATCAATAATCCTGTACACAAAAAAGTTTAACCTGGTCAGCATACTTGTAGTGAATGTTCAAGTAGGAAGCTGTGTAGCTGACTACTTCCTTCCTTAGATGCCAGTCCAGTATAAAAAGTGAGTGTTTTTATCATTTCTTTTATTGTGTGAATTGGACTTGCTGAACGAGTAGGAATAACTTTAATAGGCTGCCACACTTAGTGTCTGCATGTTGTACTGTGATAAGATTGGTCTATATGTCTATGTTGTGCCTGAACTCTAAATGTAACTCTTCACTAAACTCTGTCCCAGACAAATCTCTCTATTTGACTAGTCTTGATGTCTCCTCTCTCTCTAGCTTCCTTTGCAGTTCTCTTCTTTTTGGTTATTTCTTGAATGTAAACACAGTTGGTACATAATTGACATCATCAGCTTTATCCACAGGTTTACCTACAAAACAAGAGAAGTAAGAAAAGAGATCAAGTTTAAGTGTACTGTGCATGGCTACAGACAGCTATCTAGCTTCTAAATATGCTAAATTATAACACACTACAGCTAGCTACTAACTCAAATAGAAGCAGAAACAAGCATATTTTTTCATCTAGATGAGTTGCTAGTAGAGTATCTGTGATAAAGTGGTATCCAGCATGTAATCCTGGAATTATGTATCTTTTTGACACCCAAGACTTTTTCTTGGTAGTGATCATCTATTCCCTTTTACTTTCTTTGAGTACGAAGCCTGGACATTAGCCACTCCTGCAACACACAACACAACAGCTCAAACTATTTCTAATGGGGTTTGTTTTGTTGCCCACAAGGGTTTGTGTAAGCTGCATAAATACTTGAACATTGATTTAAACATAAAATATCCACCAGAGATATATTGCAGCTTTGTTTGCAATAATCAAGCCACTGATTGTCCAACAGATATAAGCATGCATAGACATGCCCATGGGTTGAGATTTGGCATAGAGACTCCTAGGCATTCTTAAACCCAGATGGAAATAATTGCTAGAATGTATAAGTGAAATATAAAATAACATAAAAATGGATGAAGGTACAAACATGATGAAAATAGTAGAGACTGTGTAGTATAACTTTGTGCAAGCTTGGATAAAAAATAAATGTACAATAACCACAATATGTGCATATATCTTCATAGTACATGTATACACTTCTATGGGGTTATGTCATAATAACAACAGGATTGGAGGTGACTGCATGAGTGTGTGTGTGTGTTCCAGGTCTGTTGCAACATTTGCCATTCTCTCTGACTCTCAACCTGAACATAACAAGATATATAAACACACACAAAAAGAAGTCAGCGAAGAATTAAATTTTAGCTGCCACTTGTCAGACAGTCTGAAATATTGACCACTCAAAGTTGGTTAAAAGGTTACATGAGTCAATGAGGACTTGTCTAACTTGCCAATAAATCACAGCAACATTCTATCACGCCAGCTCACCTCATGTCTCTCAGTGCTGTAATGAGCAGGCTTCTTGTAGATCCTCCCTGGCTTTACCAAGCCCAACGTCATCCAATAGCTCACATAGCCCCTTCCATGTGCATGGATAGGTAGTTATGTTGGGTCCAGCCCTCATCCATCCTTCCATCACCTCACGTATACACTCCCGAATGTCATGATGATGATTCACTCCTATAATCTTTGTGTCCAATTCCAAAAGGTCAGCCACATCCTTCCAACGTGGAGCCATTTCGTTATAGAGCCTCAAACGTGAAGTGTTTCCTTCCTTGTTTGCCCACTTGATGAGTTGTAGATGTCGTGGATTGATAGGCTCATCACCAGCTGAACAGCACAATAATAAAGTGTAAATAACGATCTAATTCTATATTAGTAAATAAGTAGACATGCACCTTTGTTCAATTACCAACAGTTAGACTACCAAGGAAGGAAAAGCTGCATACCCCAACAGTTCAGAGAAAAGGAGAACTAAGGAAGGAAGAAAAAGTAGTCCAAGGCGTTAGACAATTAGGTTATGGTTTTTGTAGGCTTTTTTTATATAGACAATTTTGAATTTCTTTTTTCTTTTTTCTTTTTTTTTTTTTTTTTTTATTCTACCCAGTGGGGACCATTTTGTCAAAAAATTTTTTGGGAATAGAAGGCAAGAAATAAAGAAGGGAATAGAAAAGAAGGAAGGAAAAAAAGGGGGAAAGTGGGACGGGGAGAGGGGGGGGGGGGGGGGGAGAAGAAAAAAGGAAGGAAGATTTTTAAAAATAAGGGAAAAGAGCCCACAGGATTTGAATCCAAGATTTCCTGCTTAGTTAACCAGTTCTTTAGCCTTTGGGCCATGGTTTTTGTAAAATTTTATTTTGGAAAGGAAAAAATTGATTCCCTTTATTCCTTCTAGGGGTACCATTTTAGGAGAAAAAAAGGGTCTACTATCTAAGCAGGGTTCAGCTACACTGTCCAAAAACTTTCATTCAAATTTTACCAAAACTGTGGGAGGAGTTTGCAAACAGACAGACACTCGGAAAATGTCTGAAATGCTCTCTAGTGTGACAACCTCCAACTGCAGTTGAGATAATTGCATCATTATAAACCTTCATCATGTAACTAATCAAAAGGAGGGAATATCTTGCAGTCGGATGTGTTGTGACATGGAGTGGCAAGATGCTACCCAACACTGGAATAGACTAGATCCTATTCCTAACTAGCAATGGCAATGGCACAGTGAAGTGTGATATTATAAACAATGCTGAGGAGGCACAACTAAACTACCTACACTAATTCATTACTCTGTTATTCTACACACACCCACTCCATCACATGTTTGATGTCAGAAGATATTTGAAAGTATAAAGCTAGTATACTCTATTAAGATTGTTATGTGTTCAGAGCTCCAAAGTATTGTTTTTAATATCTTGAGAGTGTTGGCATCTAGAAAACTTAAAATATGAAGAAAAAAATATGAACAAACATAACTAACCTGAAACTAGGCCTTAAACTTTATATAATATTGGGTAGGAAGGAAAATATAAAGTGTGGGCAAGAACGCTATGTGAAATAGCTGAGGGAACACATCCTACATATCAGATCATTTATCTCTGTCAACATTACTCTTATATATTGCACATCACAGCAATGCTGTGTGCACAATGTAATGCACTGTGATATCATTAATGACTTGTACATGTGTGTCTATATTAGCTGGCAACATACAAGCAGGAGTGTAAGAGGATCCCATTACAGAGACTGCAGAAGGTTGCTCTTTGCCTGCTCCTTTACAAACAGAAGAAAACAGTTAAAATATTGATTAATAATTAATAATGAATTATACTATTTGATTATGCCGTGGGTAATGTGACAGAGATATACTAGAGCTGTGGAGAGCTGTGATGGTGTGGCCATGTTTATAATGCACTCAACAATGTAATAATCAGTGAATATAAAACTGTGTCTGTGAGTTCCTTCACTCAGTCACAACCAAGTCCCAGGGAAGCTGCCTTGTTGGTCAGATAATAGCCTCAAATGTACAGTCACACACCAACTCCAGTAATGCAGATATTGGAGCAGTGTCCATTACACAATGAACTTATTAAATCACACGATGAAACAACTGCTCCTATAGAGCACTATCAGATGGCATATGAGACAGAATGCTTCGCATAATCTATTGCACTATGGCCCCAACGCAGTAGGTACTGGCTGGTATTACTAACATGCATTTCCTGGGCCACTTATAGACACAAACATGTCCATTTGCTTCAAACTGAGTGCAATATGATAAACATCGCTCATGCAATCTATTAAATATTTATTCTATAATCACCTTTACCAACATCTGGTAATGTCAGATGGCTAGCCCATTACTAGCTGATCTTAACTACTTCCTGCTCCATTATTAACTAATACATTCTCTGTTATTCATGTTAAAATTAAATATATTATGACAACTACAATATTGTGAATAGAAATATTGAAAATATCATTAACTTTTGAATCCTAACAAGTGTACAAGTGGTACAATGAGGTCATATTTTCTGAGCAATAAAGTGGAATAACAGGTGCAGAAGAGGGAAAATATATATCACAATTTCTAATTAAAATGGGTAAAGGGTCACATGTAAAGACAGTTAAGAATTATCCACTTTAACTTGATTGATCACAACCACAGTAGACACACACTCACCTAGCCAAAGTCTGTGCTCCTCTGTCAGTGCTGTGGAGATCCTGGAGTCTTTGGTGCAGAGAAGTGATGGGCAATCCTTGATATACCTTGCAGGATGAAGGGAGTGGCTGGCTGTGCGGTGCTCCTCACACTCAAAGGCAAGCTCAGGTTCATCAGGACGATAGCAGAGTGCTCGTGTGACTTCATTGATGACTTTCTTGACTGTATCACGTAGAGCAACACACGTATCTGGTAAAATCTTGGGGCGAAGTTTAGCATCAGAGGGAAAGTGAAGGGTAACTTGGAAGAAGGAGTCGTAGAAGTCTCTAACACAAACTACACCAAAGACATCATGGCAAGTTAAGCAGAAGATATTTCTGGAAACTTTGGAATAAACATAATGCTTCCAGCCTTCACCAGAGATAAGCTTGCAGATGGTGCCACAGAAGACACCAATTCTTGCAATACCCTTTGGGAAGTGCAACATCATTGAAAATTGAAGTATGGGATCGGAAGTAGGGCTCTCAATCCTGGGACTGGATGCTTGTGTCGACAGTAAGCATGGCATCAGGAACTCCCCAGGGTTTATCCTGAAACAGATCAGCAATTTCTCTAATAGCTTCAGCATATCCTCAGGAGTGAAATGAGAATCGTAATAATTCGAGATTTTCTTCAGGATCTCAATGGTAAGAATACCTTGCTCTTTGAACTTCTTCCACCCTGCATACATTGCCCTCCCTGTATCGATACCACTGTTCAGCTTGATGTGTTCCACTACGATCCCTGTCACCATGTTCAGCAATACTTGAGGATCTCCGATCACCTTGTCAGGAAACAACTCTTTGAAGTAAAAGATGCGATTGGATTGCTCCAGATACTGCAGACCCTCCTTCAAGGACATTTCATTATTGAAGTACTCTCTCATATTCTGCATGACTTCACTGAGTGAGAATGCAATCTGTCCTGTGGTCGACATTTCCTTAAGAATCTCCTCCAAAAAGTGAAATTTCAATGGGATGTTGACGATTTCTGCTCCATCTTCGTCCATCACAACCTCCATTACCTTTCTGCCCACTTCATAGTCGGCTTCATTAGGATCCTTGGCATTAACAGCAAATATTAGCTTCTTGCACTTGGGGTCGGCATAAACAACGTTGTCACCCAGGTCAAATGATTTCACCATATTTGAGAGCTTCCTCTCCTTCTCTTCTCTTGACTCACTGCACATGCGTTCCATATCTCTGTGGGTGCCCACAATGATGAACTTTATTTGACTGTTTCCTTGACTTTGTGACACAACCATCTGCAGGAACTGACGCAGCATCTGTTCATTGGTGATCTTAGAAGGCTCCCCTTCCCCAACACACTCACCATCTTCTCCATAATAGTAGCTGGTGGGACATTCGTCCAGGCGCTCACTCAGATTAGTGACAACAATAGCAATGCTAAGACCACTAATAAACCGCGGGATTATTTCAAGGAATTGTGGTTGCCCACCACTGTCGGTTATTTCTGCCACGACTTCATCGATTAAAGGCTCCACTTTAGAGTCATAGAAAGAATCCTTAAGTAAGTCAGCTTTTACTTTACGTGCTAGCTCGTTCTGTGGCAGATCCTTTTCTTCTTTGAGAGTCAGCTCAACCGGTTCAATAAACCTATTGGGTATGGAATCTTTTCCAGATTTGATTATCCTCTTGGAAAACTCTCTTCGACCTATCTCTGCACAAGACTTGGATGAAGGAGACATTTGGAATCTCCTGAGCCCTATGCTTCTTACAGGAGGTTTGAAACATGGTGTGCTGATACGTTTGGAAGAAAGCTTGTTGCGCATTAAGAGAGCCAAAGTGTGGGTCTTTCCAGAGCCAGCAAACCCCAAAATCACAGACTTCTTTCGCTTCAATGTCACCTTCATTTCCGATGCTTTCTCCAATTCAGCCTGATTCTTCTCAATAAATGCAGCTGGGAGAGAAAGAAGAGATTTGATCCATTTGTTGTACATAGAGTTTATTGTAAGAATTAGTGATAAAATTGCATATATGTATGTATGTATGTATGTATGTATGTATGTATGTATGTATGTATGTATGTATGTATGTATGTATGTATGTATGTATGTATGTATGTATGTATGTATGCACGTATGTATGTATGTATGTATGTATGTATGTATGTATGTATGTATGTATGTATGTATGTATGTATGTATGTTGTGTGTATGTATGAATGTATGTATGTATGTATGTATGTATGCATGCATGCATGAATGTATATATGTATGTATGTATGTATGTATGTATGTATGTATGTATGTATGTATGTATGTATGTATGTATGTATGTATGTATGTATGTACATATATACAAAAGGGTATGCCCGGCGTTACCCATGCCCAGAGTAACCCATGCCAATATCAACATAAAACATGAATAAAGGCACTGAAAATGCTATTTCAAGACCTTGTGGCTTCATTCAAATGACTGCAGCTCATAAGTAGGCATGCAACCTCTCATACAGCATTTATCTGTTTCTGTTACACAACACAATGTTGCTATTTCTTGTATGTGAGTCATAAAGAGAGGCTTTTGCATCAGCCTCTAATATATATATATATATATATATATATATATATATATATATATGCAGTAGGAAGTGAAGTCAGTTATCTGAACCAGGCCATGAGCCGAACACCAAAATCTGGGCCACGGGTACCATTTGGAGGGAATAAGGTTCACCTCTATTTTTGAGAAGGTATATACCCCTATAGTTGGAAATTGTATGATAGCATGCATAAGTGGCAGCTTTTGGTTTTTATACCACTCTTGGTAATCACACCCCTTGTTAACATGTTATCATGGATTTTAAAGTACGAACTTTTATCAAATTTATTGAGCTGTACAGTAGTACTAGACATGACTACATAGTACACTTAAGTGGAGGTTGTTCAGCCACATCCAGTAATTAATGCTTATTAAGTGGGAATATTTCATGTTTATGGTAAATGTGCTAATGAATAATTAACAATAAAATGGAACTAAAATTCAGTATAAATATTCACTGTTAAATTTTCTTCTTCCAGCTCATCCCCATCCTCATCCTCTTCCTAAACATAATGTTAGTGAGTGAGGTCTGATTCTCACAGTGTGAGAGTCTGCACATATCTGTGCATTTGAGACCATTTGCTATACATTCACGGATTAGTAGTTAGTAATTCCTTGACTAGTTGCAAGGAAGTAGATCTAGTATAGCCTGAGGTGCTGGCCGACCTTCTGTCCAATGTATAGCTAGTAGTCCATCAGCTTCTTCCATCCAGCCTCTGCCAACAGGATTTGTTACTCAAGGATCTTGCTCCAAACACCTTCTCCATATTCCTGCTATAATAGTTAGCAGTCCCTGCATGGTGTAAGCTGGTAAATTTTTATTTCCCCATTCATACTAAAGAAGAGGTAATATCTGAAGTTATTGAATGTATTGTAAGTTGAGATGATTTTGGAGCATGAAGGTGGCATGTTAAAGCTTCTATCCTTTCCACAACATCAGTAGAAAGGTCCCATTCCTGCACTGATTAGAAAAAAAGTCTCATATTTCCTTGTTAGTGTTCAATAGTTTCAGGGCCTTTACCTTACCTTTGCCTGCAAAAGTACTGACATAGTTGCATCCAGTGTATGCATGCATGCCAATAAGCACCCTGCATGCATCTATGCCAAGTGTGACTAATACTTTCTTAATATCAGTGAGCTTCTTACTTGTTTTTATACCATATTTCTGAAGCAGTGGTACATCCATTTTATCATGAAATACCAAAAAAGTATAAGCACACCTGTGTGTTCTGAGCAGATTACAACTGCTTGACATCCTTCTTTGGCAGCATGTAGAAATAGACTTTCATCAGCTTCTTCTTGGCCACATGTCACACCTAAGATTCTGTCATCTCCTTTTCTGATTGAACAGTCTGTCGGTGTTTGATAATCTCATAGTTGTATAACTTCTGTGAGCTTTTCCCATGATCAGGAACATTTTTATACTTGCTGCCCTTTTTACAAAATATAGTGATTGCAGCATAAACTTTCCCTCTTCTGAATGTTATTTTTGTGCTGGCTTGCTCTGAGTCTGCATTATTTTCTTTTGAGAATATCCAAGTCTTTCTTCATTAAAACATAATCCTATTTTTTCCAGTGAAAGAATATTTTTGGAACTCCCCCATCCCCTAGTTGTCTCGAAATGTAAAGTACGGGAGTATAGTTTCTACTTTGGCTGCATCAAATAGTGTAATTCTTGATTCATGACTTGTAGGACTAATTAGAGAATAATTGCTTTCTTTAGATTAAGCTGTGCATACAATCCTCTCCTGGTTGTCCTCAGATACATCCATTAGAGTTTGTACAGAACAATAAGATCTCAGGATTATTACTTACACAAAATTATAAGACTGTCTATCTCGTAACTAATGCCAATGCAAAAAAATTTTCTCTCTGTCAACTTATTGGCTCCTTTTGTTTGTGTAGCTTGGTTCCTTAGATAATTCCAATTACTGAAATAGTAAATATTTCCAGACATGTTCTCAATGCTTTTTTTTTTTTAATGAGCCAGCAGTAAGGTGGGTGTGGTCTAATTACCACCAAGATGAGATATATATTATAGAGTTTAACATTTATTAAATTAATTAGAAGAATTATGTTGATCTATCTTGAGTTAATAGTGCAAAGATATTGGGTTATGTCTTAATTGTGCAAATTTGAAAAATTAGAGTGTGGTTACTAAGAAGTGCCATAAAATTTAAAAGCTACCACTTATGCAAAGCTATTATACATTTTTCAACTATTGGGGTAAACACCTTCTCAAGAATATAATGAACTTTATTCCCCCCAAATGATACAGACCTTCCCTCTAACTCCAAACTATTTCATCTAGTGTCAAAAAATGCTATTATAATGAAAAATAATAGAATGGATATTTCCTTTTACAATATTTCAGAGAAAACCCCAACTCCCCCCCCCCCCCCCCCCCCAAAAAAAAAACAAAAAAAATCAAGAGGAAAAAAGTGAAAGAACAATGTATGGTTCTGACTTTTCAGCACTATATCATGCCACCAAAATATTCTTATCTTTCTAAATCATATATATTTTTTAAAATCAAAAGTCAATGTTGGAAATCAACCTTTCATCATTACACAATGCTTTCAAAACATTCTGTACCTTCTAAAATATCACAGACAACTTGGTTGCATGCCTAGTTATGAGCTGCTGTTAATTAAATTAAACCACAAGATTGAGAGACTTCATTCATGTTTCAATTAGCATGGGCAATGCCCAGCATACCCTCTAGTTGTAGATAAACAGAGAATCAATTGCAGTACATTCTTGATTAATTTCAAACTTGTGGTTCAACTATAGCTAGGGAACTGTGTCCACTTTGTCTGTATGATTCCATAAGTCAAGAATCTATCAAACTCTTTTTCGATTGTTTGGTAAAAACTAATCATTTAGTACACACTTAAAAATTAGTTAATCAATAAGGAACAAATATATCTGAAAGACCTATTAATAAGATCAATACACAAAAGCATGCATGCAGGTATGACGGATTTTTTCCAGAAATGAATCTATGTCAAGGAAACAGATATCACTGTGAAAATATTTCAGGGCTAATGTGGGTGCTAAACTACTTCGCTTCATAACAAGCTTCCTTCGGTTTTTAGCCCATTAATTTATGGACTTAGTGATATCACAACAGCACATTATACTTGCACAAAACTAGGTAGTCATTTAAACACAATAGAATTAGTGACAATAATTACTACAATTAAACATACACAATACAATTAATGGACACTGATTAATACGCACTATTAACATTTCCACAGTTCACTGAAAGTTCATGACATGTACAACTGCCATATGTAATCAGTTTAATTCTATGAGTTCAATCATGCAGAACTGCTAGTACAAGATTTTTTTTGGAGTAAATAGCTTGATGTTAGGCTATCATACTCTCCTATATGCACACTATGCCACCTGTTTATGTATACACATCTGAGGTGTTCTAAATAACAAGCAAAATATGATTCTTTGAATACTCACCAGTTGAGAGGATAGTCCAGATGCCCATAATGGATAAGTAAATATCAAATCACAATAGCAAGAAAAATAATTTCATTGCTTAAAACTTTCTTCACAAAATCAAAATTCCAAATTTGAGACCAACTCACCTTCTATGGTTACATAAAGTTAAGAACGAGAGAGAAGAAACATACATTGATGATGTTTAAATTAAAATTGTCAACCAAAATAACTCATATAGGTTTAATAGACAGGATGTGAGACGTGTTATAATATAAGTAGATTAGTGCACATTTCCCTCTAATGCTAAGAATACACTGATTGCAATTCACTATCCATGGAGTAAGTAGAACAGTGAGAGAGAATTAAATTATTCCAATTAGAGCTAATTAGGGTATATCTTCTTGAAGTGAGAGTAATACACTAATTTACTTAGGGGAAAAATTGAACAAAGAGAACGTTGGATAGATTATTGAATAATAAATATATTAAGATATTTATCTTAACTTGCTAACCCTACCATTATTATGAAGCTTTAGCAATATTGTGTCATGAAATTTGCATGTGGATACCTGCAGGAACTTTACAGATGCCATCTCCACATTATAAAGACTGCCCATGTTTTGTCATCTATGGTTGCAAAGTGGCCGTACTGAAGGCCACTTTCTCTAAACATGTTTTAGACATGAAAAAATAATTGTTTAGAACACATAAGATGAGGCTGAAGTTGTGATAAGATTTACAACTTTTGGTTTCCATACAGTAAAAGTTTCAGTTTTAACCACCGTGTTTACATACAGTAAAATTACTTAATTGAAACTACATAGTCCTAACCAACAAACGTTGGTGTTTCCATACAGTAAAGAATTTGTAAAAAAATCCATTCTTAAAAATAATTTGCAGATGCATCCACTCCCCACCCCCACACCCGCCCCATACAACATTCCTAGCGTTCTAAGACCTGTGAGCTATAAATAAAAATCACGCCAGGATGAACATGTAAGTATTGTCAACTAAGTAAGTATTGTCAAAATATTAGCTTATGTAACTCTATGGAAAATTAATGCATTGGACATTTAGGTGTGTACATATTTTGTTTCCTATAGATCATGAGCTGCTTATTGTTTGTTTTCCAGGCTCATGCAGGAAGTTCAGTTAAATGCCTTGTCATCATCTCCAGAGTATGCAAAAACTACACCTGTTTTATTGCAATGCAGTCAAAACAAATTTATCTTTTCTTCTGCATTCCTATAATAAATGATTTTCACTACTAAACTTTTTCAGCTAAATTTTATAAGGAAATATCTTATTAAGAAAGTTTTGTAGTGCCTCATTAGGACTTACTTTCTATATTGATATGTAGTTCCAGCAAAAAGAGAAATAAGACATCCAAATGAAAGTTTTCGCAAACTTATTGATAGTTGTAGAAGTGTAATAGGAAGGTAACTCACCAGCTGTGATAAGAAAAAGAACATGTTAAAAACTGAGATAATTAGTACATGTTTTCTTGTAGTGGTAGCTATACACTAACAATATAACTCACCCACTATCACGACATAGAGTCAGGAGGTCAGGAGGTCAGACAGAGAGAAATAGGACATGTTCAAATACGAGATAATTAGTGCATGTCTTCTTGTAATGGTAGATATACACTAACATTGTAACTCACCTCCTATAATGATATTGAGTCAGGAGGTCAGACAGACAGAAATAGGACATGTTCAAACGTGAGATAATTAGTGCTTGTTTTCTTGCAGTGGTAGATATACACAGCATTTTTACTCACATCCTATGATAATTTGAGTTAAAATGTCAGACAAAGAGAAATAGGACATGTTCAAATGTGACATAATTAGTGCATGTTGTCTTGCAGTGGTAACTATACATTAGAATTTTAACTCGCCTTCTATGATGATATAGTCAGGAGGTCACACAGAGAGAAATAGGACATGTTCAAATATGAGATAATTAGTGCATGTCTTCATGCAGTAGTAGCAATACATTAGCATTGTAGCTCACCAACTATGATGATATAGAGTCAGGAGGTCACACAGAGAGAAATAGGACATGTTCAAATGTGAAACAATTAGTGCATGTCTTCTTGCTGTAATAGCTACACAATAGCATTGTAACTCACAGCCTATTATAATATAGAGTCAACAAGTCATACAGAGAGAAATAGAAAATGTTCAAATGTGAGATAATTGGAGAATGTATTCTTGTAGTGGTAGCTATATACCAGCACTGTAACTAACCTTCTATGATGATATAGAATCAGGAGGTCACACAGAAAGAAATAGGAAATGTTCAAAAGTGAGACAATTAGTGCATTTCTTCTTGTAGTGGGAGCTAAACACTAGACTTTTAACTCACCTTCTATGATGATAGAGTCAGGAGGTCAACAGAGAGATGCAGGACATGTTCAAAATGTGAGTTAATTAGTCCATCTCTTCTTCTAGTGGAGCTATACACTAAATTTGAAACTCACAATCTATGATAATATAGAGTTAGGAGGTCAAATAGAGAGAAATAGGACATATCCAAATGTAAGTTAACAGTGCATCTCTTCTTGTAGAGGAGCTATGCACTAGATTTGTAACTCACCATCTATGATGATAGAGTAAGGAGGTCAGACAGAGAGAAATAGGACATGATCAAATGTGATATAATTAGTGCATGTATTCTTGCAAGTGGTATTTGTAAACTAGCTTTATAACTCACCTCCTATGATGATGTAGAGTCAGGAGGTCAGACAGAGAGAAATAGGACATGTTCAAATGTGGGTTAATAAGTACATCACTTCTTGTAGTGGAGCTATACACTACATTTGTAACTCACCATCTATGATTATGTAGAGTCAGGAGGTCAAACAGATCGAAATAGGAAATGTACAAATCTAAGATAACCAGTGCCTGTTTTCTTGTAGTGGTGTTGTAAATTAGCATTATAACTCACCTCCTATGAAGATATAGAGTCAAGAGGTCAGACAGAGAGAAATAGGACATTTTCAAATGTGAGATAATTAGTGCAAGTCTTCTTGTAGTGGTAGCTAAATAGTAGCATTGTAACTAACCTTCTATGATGATATAAAGTCAGGGTGTAAGACAGAGAGAAATAGGACATGTTCAAATGTGAGTAAATTAGTGCAAGTCTTTATGTAGTGGTAACTATACACCACTATAACTCACCCTCTATCATGATATAGAATCAGGTCAGACAGACAAAAATAGAACATGTTCCAAAGTGACATAATTAGTGCATGGTTTCTTATAGTGGTAGCTAAATATTAGCATTGTAACTAACCTTCTATGATGATACAAAGGCAGGAGGTCAGACAGAGAGAAATAAGACATCATATTTGAGTTAATTAGTGCATGTCTTTATGTAATGGTAACTATACACTAGTATTGTAACTCACCCTCTATCATGATATAGAATCAGGTCAGACATAGAGAAACAGGTCATGTTCAAATTAGTGTATGTCTTCTTGTAGTGGTAGCTAAACACTAGCATTGTAACTCACCTTCTATGATGATATAGAGTCAGGAGATCCGGCAGACAGAAATAGGACATGTTTAAATGTGACATAATTAGTGTGTGTTTTCTTGTAGTGGTAGCTATACACAAGCATTGCAACTCACCTCCTATGATGATTAGAGTCAGTGGGGAAATATGAAGTATGTTCAAATATATATAATTTTTAGTATTTCATTTTCTATTTTATATTAAAATGAGTATTGTAAAGATTATATAAGTAACTCACTTTCTAAGATACAGTAAAGTTATAGGTTGGACATAAGGAATAAAGCATATGGATATTTATAACTGAATTAACTGTTGCAATGATATACATTTCCCAAATCAAAACATGTAATTGTAAATAATTATTGTAACCTTAACAAAATTAAGTAGATGTGCAGCTTTTCTGTATACCAATAACCAAGGGAAGATGCTTACCCAATTCCTCTACAATATATCCCCTATATCTCCCTGTATGACTTTAAAGATCAACTTAAACCAACAAATATTCATCATTATGATGACAGCACTTGTATATTCTATCTTAATCAAATTTTGAATTGTAGAATCCTCAGGTAGTTTCAGGCATTTCTCCTCCATCAACATTTTAGTGAGGCTTGTCTTTTGGTCCCATCTGTGAAAATTAGTCCAAATTAGGGAAAGGATGGAAGGAAAGTCCCTTGAAGCCCTTTAAGGTGCTGAACCAATTCCTCAGACAACCCCCCCCCCCCCCCCCCTAAAGTACCCTGTATATCTCCCTGCTTCAACGTTTGTATGAATGGTTGTCTTCATCTGAAATAATTCTTTGATATTCAGGAGCACTGTTCAAAGTTCTTTTCCACAAGCAGTAGCCCAGAAAAAAAGAATAAAAGTTACATCAGTTTAAAAAATCTTTTTTGACAAGTGAGGGCTGAAAACTGATTCTGATCAAATGTCTGTACCTCATTTTGAAAGAGTAGAGGGCATTCTTCAGTTGATCCACTTACTTTATAATTTTTTCATTCTTTTCTGGTCTGCAGAGCTCCACAAAGCTGGCAAGTGGTGCCAGGAACTTCCTAAAAAAAAGTAAAAAATTGGTCAATCTAAAAAGTCAATTTTTTATTTCACTATTTTCATACTGGAAGCTGCAAACTGCTCTTGAAATGTTTTTACCTCATTGCAAATAAGTACTGGCCCTCTGCAGCCATGCTACTACCTTTAACTTTTCCCACCTTTAGATGTGCCACAGAGCTGCCACTGGAGCATGCCACACTGATTCCTTATAATGCCACCTCTTCCATGTAACTGCTACCAATACATCAGAATTAACATATTTGGTGGTTTTTCCTTCTGACCAGAATAGATCTCATTAAAATCAACCTTGAATCATCCATCAAATGAGATGAGTAAAAAATAATAATAATAAGAATAAAAAAAAAAGGGATTAAAAAAAAAATAAAGATTAAATTTTTTTAGGGAGAAAAAAAAGTGAAAGAAAAGCAAGTAGAATTATCACAAATAGAACCAGGGACATTCAGCTTGGGAGACTCTAATCTTTACCGCTTGCCATTCGTTTTCAGGCATTTTTTGTATGGAAATTTATTTCTCGTTTCTCTCCCACTTCTTCCAATTTTGACCAGTGGAGGTTACTTTGACATCCCTCCAAAGTATCCCCACCAATTTTTAGCCAGATCCATCTAGTCATCTTGAGGAGATAGAAGACCAAGTTTTGTGATAGGCAGATACTAAATTCTCGAAGAATACCAGATTATTCACTTTGCTAGGAATAGATAAATGCCATTTAGAGATTACAGATGTGAATTTGTTATTGGTCCAAGTGTGTGGGGGTCAAGATGGTTTTAATACTCCATCTCCTCAGAAGATGCTGCCCCTATATACAGTCATAACTTTAAGGTAGAGTTAATGCTACCCTCAGTCAAGGTGTTAAAGGGTAACAGTAAGAGAAATACATTATTCTTTTTTTTTGTCATCTTAAAGAAATATAAAATTTTTTTTTTTTAATAATTGAATTAATAAGTTAATTAATTAACTCATCTATTTAATTAGTTTGGAGCAATTTTTTTTTTTTTTAAATGCTGACCAATCACCTTTAAGAACATTTTGATAAACCAGTTCTTCAATTTGATTAGCCTTGTTAAACTGACTTGGTCTTTGTTCCAAGCTAACATGTCTGAACAACCAAAATCACAACCATAAAAGTTACTTCATCTTATGACAAATTTCTGCTAACAAAGGCTATTGAAAATTATTTGTTACAAGTGACCCATTTGCAGCTTCCCTTGCTATAATCAAGGCACTTCACCCAACAAACTTTATCCTAGATATTATAGAAGATGGTATTAGAAGAGTTTCAAGCTAATTCTTCTGCTTCACAGTGATTACATTTGTTGGATAAATGACTTCACAACAAATATGAAGAAGATATTATCAACAATTTTTTTCTTTAATATAAAATATATATACAATTATCCTTTTTTTCAATTTTTCAAGTATATTCTTGCTAACTTTATAATAATTTACACATTCCAACAACTCAGAGTTTCTGTACACCTTTATTAAAAAAATTGTAGTTGGTGTAGTGTTGGAATGTAGAGAGAGAGAGAGAGAGAGAGAGAGAGAGAGAGAGAGAGAGAGAAAGGGAAGTACACTGCAGCAGCTGCAATTCTGAAGCTGAGCACTCCCCTTTAGAACAATTATGTAATTGTCAGAGACTCCACAGGTCTTACTGTTTTCTTAGCTGCTGGTTAACTGGTCCAGTTCCTAACTCTAGGGTACTGGACTCTGAGGTTATACTGTACTTAACCTCACAAATATCTAAAAATAATGACTATAGATAAAAGCTGTTGGTACATCTTTGGTGCAAGCTTCAGCAGGCTAAAAAGTCTTTCATTCTCAGCTGCACCAAGGGTAAGATTTAGTTTTCTTCATTTTTGGATTTCATTTTTATCATCCATTTTAAAAACAAGATCATGGGTAGGAATTCTGTTGACCTTTACCTACTTCAAGAACAAAAATTGTTAAAAGAAAAAGCTTTACTTTTCCTCTAACTTTTCAGTTGGACATTTTTAAGTAATTCAAAGATCTTCCACAGGTATAGGACCACATAGGAAGTAAAATAAAATTTAAATGCCCCTCCATCACTTGTGGTTCAAAGTTGTTGTTTTTTCTGACAGTTACACAAGCAGGTAAGAAGGTATGCACAGAGTTAGTGAAAATATTATATAAGTTTCCAAAACCTAGGATTTAGGTAAAATTGAAATTTGCAACAGCTAACTCAAACTAATTTTGATTTCTTCTGTGTGTCTTATATGTTGTTGGAGTGCAATTAGATATTTCAAGTTAATGACAGGAATATATTTTTTAGAAAAAGGGGGCTCCCAAGAGCCTTGTGGAGCCTTCTCTAGATCTTCCCCTATCACATGAAGAATGTTTCAATACCAGTTTTTATTATTATTGTCTTATTTTGTCTAATATATTTTTTTAATAATTTTAGTTATCCTTTAATTATTCTATCCTAACCACGTCTTGAAAATTTAGCTCTCTACACTCTCAAACTACCTCAAATTGTTTAGTCCATGTGGGTTTAGTCACATCCAAGTGAGATAGAAATCATAATGGACCAAGTATAAACTAAACATTAGTATATAATACACAGATAATTAATATATGCTGTACATGAGTAATTAAATTAAATGGTCATCTAACAAACAAATAATCATAAGAATTCAACCAAAAGCTAATTAACATAATTTATATATCAAGAATGATCTGAATGTTATGACACAATCATGTTTTATTTGTGCAAACATTTGTATAATTCTCATTCTTTCTCTTCTAATTATCTATCAGGCAACAATGTTAACAAAATATTTTAAGATCATGTCACTAGACACAGTGACAAATGGGCCAGCTCAACTAGAGTTTCCAATACATATGTACGTCAATGCACATGCTAACTATTAAACATGAGTGGGTCACACTTTGTCAAGTTATGTTTACACAAGAGTCATGGGAAACACATGAAATCTACCATCCCATAATAGTATCCGAAATACTTACCTCAGCCATTCTTTAGGTGCTGGACTTCTATTCTAATAATAACAGAAGTTTCAAGAGTCAGCATAACAAGTTATCAATAATTGTGTATGTTTTTTTGTTTATTGCTTTGTTTGTTTATGGCTTTGTGATAAGAATTGCCAAAAATAACATGATATCTCTCTATTAGTTTTCTAAGGGAAAATAAAGAATTATAATTCCTAATTTTGGAAATCCCTTAAAACATCTGAACTTGAATACTTGTAACATTAAGAAGTTTAGGCTATTCTGGAGCAGAATATTGGAGTCAGTTCCCAAGAAAAAATCCACTTTGAACAGAATATCCAAGAAAGAAAAAGGGGGCTCCCAGGAGCCTTGTGGAGCCTTCTCTAGATCTGTCCCTGCAACAGGAAGAATGTTTTTACCCATTTACACCACCACAGCAAGGGAATGCAGGGTTTATGCTACCCACAAAGTTAGGGGACCAATCCGAAGTTAAAGGGTAACTGAACAAGAAAAAAAAAATTTTTTAAATTGTCTTATCTTGTTGACTGATGTACAACTTGGTATAAAAACATTTGGAAAATTTTAGTCCTATATTATTAATGCAGAAAAATTAGTTTAAAAAATTTACTTCCTGTGGGGGGGGTGTAACTATTCATTGACGTCACAAGGGGGACAACTGCAGCTATACCATTAGACTTCAGACCAGGGGGGACTAGACCATTAGACTTCAGACCAGGGGGGACTAGACCATTAGACTTCAGATAAAAGGGGAATAAAACCATTAGACTTCAGACCAGGGGGGACTATGCCATTATATTTCTGACCAGGGGAGACTAGACCATTAGACTTCAGACCAGGGAGGGGCTAGACCATTAGACTTCAGACCAGGGGGAACTCGACCTTCAGACTTCAGATCAGGGGGGACTATGCCATTATATATCTGACCAGGGGGGACTAGACCATTAGACTTCAGACCAGGGGGACTAGACCATTACACTTCAGACCAAGGGGGACTAGACCATTAGACTTCAGACAAAAGGGGAACTAAACCATTATACTTCAGACCAGGGGGGACTAGACTATTAGACTTCAGACCAGGGGGGACTAGACCATTAGACTTCAGACCAGGGGGGACTAGACCATTAGACTTCAGACCAGGGGGGACTAGACCATTAGACTTCAGACAAAAGGGGAACTAAACCATTAGACTTCAGACCAGGGGGGACTAGACTATTAGACTTCAGACCAGGGGGGACTAGACCATTAGACTTCAGACCAGGGAGGGGCTAGACCATTAGACTTCAGACCAGGGGGAACTAGACCTTCAGACTTCAGATCAGGGGGGACTATGCCATTATATTTCTGACCAGGGGGGACTAGACCATTAGACTTCAGACCAGGGGGACTAGACCATTACACTTCAGACCAAGGGGGACTAGACCATTAGACTTCAGACAAAAGGGGAACTAAACCATTATACTTCAGACCAGGGGGGACTAGATTATTAGACTTCAGACCAGGGGGGACTAGACCATTAGACTTCAGACCAGGGGGGACTAGACCATTAGACTTCAGACCAGGGGGGACTAGACCATTAGACTTCAGACAAAAGGGGAACTAAACCATTAGACTTCAGACCAGGGGGGACTAGACTATTAGACTTCAGACCAGGGGGGACTAGACTATTAGACTTCAGACCAGGGGGGACTAGACTATTAGACTTCAGACCAGGGGGGACTAGACCATTATATTTCTGACCAGGGGGGACTAGACCATTAGACTTCAGACCAGGGGGGACTAGACCATTACACTTCAGACCAGTGGGGGACTAGACCATTAAACTTCAGACAAAAGGGGAACTAAACCATCAGACTTCAGACCAGGGGGGACTAGACTATTAGACTTCAGACCAGGGGGGACTAGACCTTCAGACTTAAGACCAGGGAGGACTAGACCTTCAGACTTCAGACCAGGAAAGACTATGCCATTATATTTCTGACCAGGGGAGACTAGACCATTAGACTTCACACCAGGGGGGACTAGACTATTAGACTTCAGACCAGGGGGGACTAGACCTTCAGACTTCAGATCAGGGGGGACTAGACCATTAGACTTCAGACAAAAGGGGAACTAAACCATTAGACTTCAGACCAGGGGGGACTAGACCATTAGACTTCAGACCAGGGGGGACTAGACCTTCAGACTTCAGACCAGGGGGACTAAACCTTCAGACTTCAGACCAGGGGGGACTAGACCATTAGACTTCAGACCAGGGGGGACTATGCCATTATATTTCTGACCAGGGGAGACTAGACCATTAGACTTCAGACCAGGGGGGGACTAGACCATTAGACTTCAGACCGGGGGGGGGGGGGGGGGGGGGGGGAGGGGAGAATAGACCATCTTACTTCAGATCAGGGGGGACTATGCCATTATATTTCTGACCAGGGGGGACTAGACCATTAGACTTCAGACCAGGGGAGGCTAGACATGAAACTTGAGACCTATGACACACACACACTCACACTAAAGCACACTGTGTGT